>RWGY01000051.1:24692914-24867429 GCA_007726485.1 Eragrostis curvula
AGAGGAGTAGTCACATACACCACCATCCACATATACACACTTGCACATCTTGATCTACGACTGTATGGCTTGCTATCTCCGTGGATCCACTCTTTTGGTTTTGCAAATATGAATGCAAGTATGCCTCTTTACATATCCTACCCTGAGCTCCACAAAGGCTTATTAGATATAGGATGAGGCAACACACATGCCTTGGTAAGGGATAAAAACATCACTTGAGCGACTCGAGAGTATCACTAGAGGAACTTGATTTTATTCTTGAAAATCTTTTTGAAAACCTCCGGAGAATAAAAGCAAGACAAGGGATGAGAAAATAAATGCTCCATACACCATTCTCTCTCTCAACCGCCCAAGGTAAAGTATAAAGCAAAAGCCCCATAAGGATTAAGGGAAAAGGGTGAGTTACCATGGCCAACTTATTCAACTCAAGGATGAGTATCTCTGTTATAAACTTGGTACCTTTGAGAAGTAGGCATTGTAGCAACTCCTGATCAACAACCTAAAGTCATACTTCTTGCTCGGGACGAGCAAGGGGTAAGCTTGGGGAGTTGTTGACGGTCGCTACGGACCAATTTCAACCGTCAACTAGCTCAATAAATAAGAAGGATTGGACATTTCTTACACGCATTTTATTTAGAAATAATCTATTTCCACATGTACCTCTAGATTTTAGTGTGCAGGTGGAATAAGGGAGAAATCCAGGTGAAACCATGCCCCAATGCGACGAAACAACACTTTTACAAACTCGACGTTCGCCGCGGGAATACAACTCCAAGACAAAAGGCCAAATATCGTCAAAGTCCAACACAACCAAGGCCTAATGCACCTGGACCAGAGAAGAAGACCCAGAGGGGGAGCCACCTGCCAAAGCCCAGCCCAGGTGGGGCCAGGCACAGGTCGGCCGACCCCCCTTGGCCAGGTCGGCCGACCTGGCAGGGTGGCCCCCTGGGCCCATCTTTTTATGGCGGTTTGTAACCGACCTCTGGAGGTCGGTTCCCCCTGCATTAAAAGCCACCGATCTCAGGAACCGCCTCCAGAAACCGACCTTCAAGACTATAAATAAAGGGGTACCCCCCCCTCCTGGAGGACACACCACAACACAAGGATCATTCCCTCCTCTCCTCACGCTAGAGCTAGAGACTCTTCTAGGTAGTGCTAGGCTGAGTAGTGGGCTGCCTCATTGCTCCCAAGGTCTTGTGGAGAATTGGGTATAGCTCTTGTATCCTCTCTTTGTAAGACTTGTTCTTCGTCTAATGGAATACATTCGTTCGTATAGTTGTTATGTGCTTAGTAGTTTGATCATGATCCTGCATGAATGTTCATCGTTCGTTCATGTTTGTTCATCGCTCGTTCATGTTTGTTCATCGTTCGTTCATCGTTCATCGATGATCGCTAGTAAACATACATCGAGCGTTCCTTGTTCGTTCATGCTTGATTATCGATTATTCTTGCACGTACTTAATTGATCGTCGTTCGTCGCTCGTTCTTGAGCGACGAACGCTTATGCATAACTTAGTGCTTGCTTTGATCCTTTTGTTTAATTCATGCTAGTTAGGCTAGTTGTTCTTATGTTTTGGCATCGGGCTCTCTGTCCTGCAAAGGTGCTCTAGATTTATCACCCCGTCGATCCGAAGGGTTGGGGGTGCCTCGAGGGATCTAGAGTTGTGGTTAGTGACGCCGGCATGGTGCTGGGGTTGTCTCTCCACCCTTGAGTATGTGCGTGTCCCACGGTTTGTAGAGATAGGTGGCAGGAAGTGACAGCCCTGTCCATCCAAAGGAACCCTCCACGTTCGGGCACGGCATAGGAGTATGTAAATGCGCCGGAGTCGCGGGGCAGACCCTGCGTATGCCGGACCTCCCGAAGTTGCCTAAACATAAGACGCTTGCTTGCGCTTGCATGATCTTAGATGATAGGTAGAGGCCTTGCACGCTCTATGAATGTTGTACTTTAGGAGTAGTAGCTCACTAGTCTAACTTAGCATTGCTTAGAATTGTCTCTCGCCTTTTATTAGAGAGAGTGGGATACATTTGTGTGTGTCACACTATCCTCAACTATTGAACTTTACCCCTGTTTTGGAATGTGGTTATATCATCTATCATTTGTAACACCATGAACATAAGTACTCTTGTCAACCATGTCTTCCCTTGGGAAAATATAAATACGATACCCTTGGAATACTCTCGGGTGAAATGCTACAACGGGTTATCCGTCCGCTTGCGGATATTCAATTAACATGATAAACCTTATAATACATATCTAGTACTTGTTACTAGACGTGGATTATTTGGTTAATAGTGCAAGTGACTCAAATCTTAACCCCCGGCGTCTCCCGCGGTCGCGTATTTTCTGCGTGACCGTAAGAGACGTCAACAGGCTCCACGGCGAGAACACCACCGACAAGAAGAAGAGCGGGACCACGAGAATGGCCGCCGTGACGACCGGCGTCGCGACAACGACAGGCATCGGGACGACCGGCGCCGAGAAGATCGCTGAGAAGACGGCCAACGTAGAAACGGCCGCAACCAAGAAGACCTCGATCAAGAGAGAGGTCGCCGTGATGACGACCGCCACTATGATGATCATCACCGATATCGTGACCGCGACCACGACAGGCGCCGTCACGACGATGAATGGCGAGATATGCCTCCACGGCGCAACGGCTCCCCCCGACACGACGACCGTCACTCGGATGTTGACTCAGCCGACATTGACGGACAGCAAGCTCTCACCCGACGGCTCCGCAACTCGGCACGATTCCCCGAGTCAATGCGCCTGCCAGGTGTCGAGAAGTACGACGGAAAGGGAGACCCGGCTGAGTGGTTGAATACCTACTCTCCCGCTATTCACATTGCAGACGGCAACAAAGCTGTCATGGCCTGCTACCTCCCCATCATGCTAGCTCCACCATTAAGACGTTGGCTAGCTAATTTGCCGCCCGGGTCTATCAACTCCTGGGATGAGCTCTGCCACACGGTCATTGATACCTACAAGCCAACGGCACAAAGACCCGCCAAAAGCAGAGATCTCAAGATGATTAAGCAAAAGGAGGGCGAGTCCCTTCGGGACATCATCCAGCGTTTCTCGCAGAAGAAGAACGAGATACCGAGCATCACCGAGACAGAGGTCATCTCGGCCTTTGTCGACGGTTGCACTGACCAACCTTTACTCCACAAGATGGGTCAAGACTATCCCGGCTCTGTTAGAGAGATGCTGGCTTTGGCTGACTCGTATGCTGCGGGGAATGAGTTATGCGCCGAGCGCGACAAAGACTCCTATCGCAGACGTCACGACGGCAAGAACAAGTCGGACAAACCCGAGGGATCAGGTTCGAAGGACAAGAAGCGCAAGGGCGACGATCTAGTGGCCGTAGCCGACAAGTCCCGGTTCCAGAAGAAGCGTGGGCCCCGAGAGCCTACCAATTACGAGCAATTCCTCGACGAGCCTTGCATCTTTCATGGCGGCCCAAAGAGTTCTCACAAGCTCCGCGACTGCATGAAGCTTAAGGGGCTCATGACCTACACCAACAAGAAGACCGAGGCAGACCCAAAGGCTGGGGATGACGATGACCAAGATGGTTACCAAGAACCCAAGCAATGCCTCCATATCTTTGGTGGTCCAGATGCATATGAGTCCAAACGCAAGCAGAAGCTCACAAGCCGAGCTGTTAACACGATCTCGGTTGATGCACCTCACTATCTTCGGTGGTCCGAAGTACCTATCACCTTTGATCGACGAGATCACCCAGACCACATTCCCAAGCGGGGCAGATATCCTTTGATCCTTTCACCGATCATCGATGGTGTCCAGCTGAGTAAAGTTTTCATAGACGGAGGGAGTGCTCTTGACATCCTATTTGTCAAAACGCTTGACGATATGAAAGTCCCAAGGTCAATTATCCAGCCGAGTAACTCTCCCTTCCATGGGATCATCCCAGGCACCTCAGCCCTACCACTCGGACAGATTACCCTCCCTGTTCAGTTCGGCAATCCCGGCAATTACAGGAAAGAACACATCTGCTTCCAAGTAGCTGACTTTGAGTCAGCCTACCACGCCATCATTGGCAGGCCAGCTTTGGCCAAGTTCATGGCTATTCCTAACTATACTTACTTAGTTCTGAAGATGCCAGCTCCAAAAGGAGTTATTACACTCCGCTCTGACGTCAAGCTTTCCTATGCCTGTGAAGCCGAGTCACTCCAGCTCGCGGCAACCCAAGACGCAGAACTCGGCAAGACAATGCTCAGCCTCGAAGTAGACGCCAATAATGCGGATAACTCGGTCCCTTCAAAAAAGGCTTCCAAGTCCAGCGTCCAACCTGTTGAACCCGAGTCCAAGATGATTACTCTCGATCCGAGTGATTCCATAAAGACGGCTAACATCGGGACAACCTTGGATCCCAAATAGGAACTCGCGCTCGTCAGTTTCCTACGGGACAACATTGACATTTTCACCTGGAAACCCTCCGACATGCCAGGAGTCCCCAGGGAAATTGCTGAGCATGCTCTTCGCGTCGACCCGACGGCCAAACCCATCAAGCAACGATTGCGACGCTTCACGCCGGATCGCAGAGAAGCCATTAGAAACGATGTAACTAAGCTTTTAGCAGCCGGCTTCATTAAGGAGGTGTTCCACCCCGACTGGCTTGCTAATCCTGTGTTAGTTAGAAAAAAGAATAAGCAATGGCGCATGTGCGTTGATTACACAGATCTCAATAGGTTTTGCCCAAAAGATCCTTTCGGGCTCCCTAGAATAGATCAGGTTGTAGACTCCACTGCTGGGTGTCAATTATTGAGTTTCCTTGATTGCTACTCTGGCTACCACCAAATCCGACTCAAAGAGAAGGATTGTCTCAAAACGTCTTTTATTACTCCCTTTGGCGCTTATTATTATCTAACAATGCCTTTCGGCCTCAAGAACGCGGCAGCAACATATCAACGTTGCATCCAGAAGTGTCTGGCCCGTCTTCTTGAGCAGCGCAAAGTCGAGGCATATATCGACGATGTGGTCATCAAGACCAAAAACAAAGATGACCTTGTCGAAGACATCCGAGCCACTTTTGAGTGCATGCGAGAATTCAAAATGAAGCTCAACCCCGACAAGTGCGTCTTCAGCGTTCCATCCGGCAAACTACTCGGCTATATCCTCACCCACCGTGGCATCGAGGCTAATCCCGAAAAAGTCGAAGCAATACTGAAGATACCGATCCCGGAGTGCCAGCGTGATGTTCAGAAGTTGTCAGGATGCATGGCGGCTCTGAGCCGTTTCATCTCACGACTCGGCGAAAAGGGCCTTCCGTTCTTCAAACTCCTCAAAAAACAAGACAAGTTCGTATGGGATGAGGAAGCTCAGAATGCTTTTGTCCAGTTAAAAGAGTTCCTGAGTTCACCTCCGACCTTAGTCCCCCCGGACCCACACGAGCCTCTTCTCCTCTACGTCGCGGCAACGACTCACGTGGTCAGCGCCGCCCTCGTTGTAGAAAGAGAAGAAGCCGGTCAAGTTCAGAAAGTTCAGAGACCGGTATATTTTGTCAGCGAGGTTCTGTCCGACTCAAAGGTCAGGTATTCGCACATCCACAAGATCACCTACGGGTTGCTGATGGCCTCCCGAAAACTGATCCATTATTTCCAAGATCACCCAATTACCATGATAACCTCTCATGGCATCGGGGATGTTCTCAAGAATAAACAGTCGACCGGCAAAATCGCAAAGTGGGCCATTGAGCTAAGCACCTATGAACTCTCATTTAAGCCTCAAACGGCTATGAAAGGGAAAGCCCTCGCCGACTTTGTAGCCGAGTACACTGAAACCCAAGTTCCTCCCGAACCTGAAAAGATTGAAGAGTGGGTATGTATTTTGATGGCTCGTTGCAACTCTCAGGCGGTGGAGCAGGCATCCTACTAATCTCTCCTAGTGGAGACGAGTTGAGTTATGCCCTACAACTACGTTTTAAGGTCTCAAATAATGCCGCCGAGTATGAAGCTGTCTTGCAACATCTCGAAGTACGGGGCGATTCTCTCCTGGTCATCAACCAGCTGAAGAAACACTGGTCGTGTGTTCACCAGGACATGATAGCTTACGTTCAAGCGGTTGACAAATTTGAAGACAAGTTCGATGGACTCGATTATGTGCATGTCCACCGAGATCATAACAAAAAAGCAGACCGACTAGCCAACATAGGCTCCGGTCGGGAACCTGTTCCCCCAGGAGTCTTCATGGAAGTCATTACCGCTTCTTCCATCAAGAAAGATTCGGAAGCTCCACCAAAGGAGCCGCTACAGCCACAACCTGATGCGGAAGCCATGGCTGTAGACATCTCCGAGAACCCGGAAGAAGAAGATTGGCGGCTCCTGTTCCTTGACTTTATACAACATGGAAAACTCCCTAGCAAAAAGGAGGAGTATGAGCCCCTCTTCGGAAGAAGTAAGGCGTATAAAGTCATCAATGGCGAGTTGTTCCGAAAAAGTGCCGACAGGAGAGATGTCGAAGGACTCGGCATCTACATGAAGTGCATCACTCAGAAAGATGGTCAGCAACTCCTCCAGGACATCCACTCGGGCGTATGCGGCAACCACGCAGCATCCTGCACCATAGTCGGGAAAGCTTATTGACAGGGATTCTACTGGCCAACAGCAGTCTCTGACGCCACCAGCCTTATTCAAAAATGTACAGGCCGTCAGTTTTACGCACGGCAAATACACATGCCGGCACAAGCACTACAAACCATACCTCCCACTTGGCCTTTTGCGGTCTGGGGGTTTGACATGGTCGGGCCTATGAAAAGGGCCCAAGGTGGATTCACCCACCTCTTAGTCATGGTGGACAAGTTCACCAAGTGTCGGTGTTAAGAAACCGGCCGACAAGTAAATTTGTAACTACGGCGCCTGACGATCTTCTATGATGGCGAGGGTTTTGCGAGGGAGGCAAGGTTTATACTGGTTCAGGCAATCGATGCCCTACGTCCAGTTTGTGGATGGTTCGTGTTTCGACTTGCAGAGGGGAGCTACAAGTGTTGACGAGGGAGGAGAAAGACTCCAAGCCTCTTCGTGTGTATCTCTATATCTGTGTCCGTTGTCTATCTACCCGGGGATCCGATCCCCTCGCCTCATGCACCCAGCTCTCCTTTTATAGTCAAGGAATGAGCCGGTTTACAAATGGGAACGGGGCTTCCGAGTTGTGGGCTAGCGCGGCTACACGCCGCACTAGTCTGAACCCTAGCTGCCACTGTGGCCCTAGTCAGGCGGCGTCCTGTCAGCCCGGTCGCCGGGCAGGTGGTCGAGATGTCAACCCAGACTGTCGCGGCCGTCTTGTCGCCGGTCCGGTCTTCGTCCCTGTTCAGGGTGATGATGATGTCGTAGCCATCCCGCTGCTGTACTCGAGGTGTCAGGCGGCGCCGTGAGATGGGACGGGTGCCACTGTGCGGGTCACATCGCGTGCCTGCAAGTATATGAGTTGCTGGGTAGAGTTAAGGCTCCCCAGCTACTCGTCGTAAATGCCTGTCCTCCTTGTCAGAGGAAAATCTTCTCGACGAAGTCTCCCAACTCGGGGTCGGGCGAAGCGCGGCTTGTGGGCCCGCCCGACTGGGAGTCGGGCGAGGCGGAGTTCGGGGCCCCACCCGACTTGGGGTCGGGCGGGGCGGAGTTCGTGGACCCCACCCGACTCGGGGTCGGACGGGGCGGAAGTCGTGGGCCCGCCCGACTGGGGGTCGGGCGAGGCGGAAGTCGTGGGCCCGCCCGACTGGGGGTCGGGCGAGGCGGAACTGGTATGTGCCCTCGGGGTCGGCCGTGGGCCCCTCGAGCGCTCTGTTGTTATGCACCTGTTCCTGTGGGCCCTGCACAATTAAGCTGAGACGGTTAGCGGGATTAAGTGTCCTAGATCAGGATACCCTGATTTGGGTATCCGTCACCAAGTGGATCGAAGCAGTGCCGATACGTGACTTAAGCGCCTCCCGGACAATTGACTTTGTCAGAGACATAGTGTTCCGGTTTGGCGTCCCTAATAGGATCATCACTGACAATGGCACCAATTTCAAGAACAAAGAGTTCGATGCGTTCTGCGAGGATGTCAGCATCAAATTGTGCCACGCCTCCACTTACCATCATGAAAGCAATGGACAAGTTGAACGAGCCAATGGTATGGTCTTGCAAGGACTAAAACCTCGCTTGTACAACCGACTTAAGTCTTATGCTTCCAGATGGGTCCAAGAGCTCCCAGCGGTATTGTGGGCACTCAGGACCACTCCTACCCGTCCTATGGGACAGTCGCCTTTCTTCCTGGTCTACGGAGCAGAAGCAGTTCTCCCCTCTGAACTCGAATTTGGTTCTCCCCGAGTAACCAACTATCAGGAGGAGTCATCTGACGAGCAGCTAACTCAATCCGTTGACCAGTTGGAAGAACTGTGCGAAGACGCGTCCCCGAGATCCACAGTATACCTTCAGAAGCTGAGACGCTATCATCAGCGCCGAGTCCGAGATCGCGCCTTTTCAGTAGGCGACCTCTTTCTCAAGAAGATCCAGTCTACTGAAGGCTGACACAAGCTATCACCAGTTTGGGAAGGACCTTTCGTCGTACACGAAGTCACTCGGCCCGGATCGAACAAACTGCGCCGAGAGAACGGACATCTTCTTCCACATACACACAACATTGATCAGCTACCTCGCTTCTTTGTTTAGTGCTTTTTTGCGACTCATACTTGTATACAGCCTTATTTTTGCCTCACATGAATAAAATGAAATCCTTTTTTGTTTACTTCATCTTTGACTCCGTGGTGACTAATTACCTTAGTCACAACAGAGCCAGGGGGCAAACCAATACATGAGTATATGTCTCGGATCTCTTCTGAATGACTAAGTAAGCCTTGCCCATCCTGATTGTGAGGCTCCAACGGAGAGTGCATAAACATAAGGAGGCAACTGGTCTCTGAAAACAGTCTACAGAGAACTCTGACTGACAAACACTCATCTCATACCACATATAAATTGTCACAACTGCTCTGATTGTGAAACTCTCATGCTAACTCCTACGCATATGCTGACCCACGGTCTCATATTGCTGGAACGGTTAAGAGTGCATAAACATAAGACAGTTAACGACAAAAGCAAGTCATTAAACACTTGGTCACCACAAAGGCATAGTGACATCAAAATACTCAGTATTCAATCCTGCATGTGACTACTTCATTGTTTTATTTACAGGAATCCCTAACAATCCAAACTATGGTGACAAAGGAACATCCTTCACCAACTCCTCCGCACAACTACCAGCCTCCATTGACAGTTGAGTTGCTTGTTCAATGGTTGTGCCCTTGGCATAGCCCTCCTTGCAAGATGCCAAGTCAACCTTAGGGTACAGTGACTTGACCACTCCTAAGGTGTGACGAGCAGCATACTCGGCGACAGACTTGCAATGAGCTCTCAGTGCTTCAGGAGCTTGCGCTAGCGTTGCATGCAGAGGACCCTCGGGCATTTCTTCAGGCACTGACCAGACAAACTGGCAGACAACTCTGGCACTTTGAACGAGAGACGTGTTCTCCCCTCTCAATGTCACCAGTTCACCTGCAAAACCCAAGTCATTCAGCAAAAAATACAAGAGACTGGTAAAAGAGCTTTATTCACAATCTTTACCTTGAATATCTTCTTTCTCGGTAAGAAGGAGGTCAGAGTCGGTCCTCAAGTTGTCCAGTTCAACCTTAAGGGCGTCCTTTTCTCGGATAGCTGCCGATAAGGCCTTAGCCTTGTTTTCAGCCTCAAGATTTGCCTTGGCCATGCTTTCTCTCAGCAAAGGAGCATTCCTCCTCAACAGCTCGAGCTCGTCCAAGTCATCCTTGGTCAGTTTGGGTTGAGCTACAAAACAAAACAAGTCAGATGAGTCCACACACTCAGAAAACCTGACAAACAATGGATCCAAGGCATCACCTGCGAGGGCGAGTTCAAACTCGGCTTTCTCCTTGTGAGCAGCTGACAACTCAGCCTTCAGTCTAGCCAATTCTTCCTGCTGCTCTTGGATCTTCAGGTTTTTGGCAGTCAGGTCTCCATGGAGCGAGTCGGCCGCAGACTTCAAGACTTTGAAGAACTTGGTCTTTTCTCGGCTCTTAGCAATAATTTTCTACAAAAATCACACATGATAAGCATTGACTCCTTTTTTGTACAAAAAGAAAGGCAAGTCAAGAGCTTCACCTGCTTAGTGTCGATCAAGTCAATCAGCTGGTTCTCCGACAGGTCAAACTCCTTTTCGTCCTCCTCCTCGTTGATGACCACTTTCTCTCAAGCAAATTCGAAAGAAAGACTTCCAGATTTCTTCTGTCTCTCCCAAAATTTGAACAAGGCTGGGTTAAATTCAATAGTAGGAAGAGTAAGATCTTCAACCTCAATGCCAGGCCCAGAAGAACTGGCGCCGCCCAAGCTTTGAGACCGGTTGACCGACGGGTCTTCTTGGCTCATCATCTGAGTTTCCACCGCAGGTGATGGAGCAGGGTGGATCACCAGAGCATGAGACTCAATGACTTGTTGAATGGTCTCCTCCTGACTCTCTTGGCCATCACCACCAGGGGCAAGCGTTGGCTCCATGGCTGCAGCCTTCTCCACACTTGTCTCGACATTGATATTTCCTCCCGCAGGAACAGTCTTCTCAGCTGTCATCACTGGCTCCTCTTCTATAGGAAGGCTGTCAGGTGAAAAAGATCAAGTTGAGCTCAGTCAGCCAAAACAATTAGCAGAAAAAAGAATAAGCTAAAGGTTGTCACAAAAGGCTTACCTGTCAGAAATCCTCAGCCTCTTCAATGGCTTTATCCTCTTCTTGCTGGGGGCTGGAGTCTGGCGCACAACCGAGTTAGGAGCCGAGACAGTTTCCTTGGTAATCATCTCATCAGGATCTTCACCCCTGGTGTCGTCACCTCCCTTAGCAAGGACATCAATGGCTGCCAACTCTTTATCCAGAGTGGCAACAGCCGCATTAACAACCTTTTGCCCAGCATTGGCATCAGCATCTTCCGCATGTCTCTCAATCATGCTGGCATCTAAAGCTCGGGAGCTGTCCTCCCCCTCAACCGCATCCTTAGTCTGTGGGAACTGTAATGGAATTATTAAGCGGAACAGAAAAGCAAGGTGACCTCTATTATAAGGAGGTATTACCTGTCTAAAAATTCGAGCAGCTAAGGAAGGATGTCGGACCTGAGCCTTGGTTTTCTTAGCCTTCCTGGCTCCTGAGTCAGCTGGTTTCTCGAACGAAGCCTCGGCGTCACCCATGTCCCCATACCTCTCTTCATCAGAACTGGAGATGACTATGGAGGGGTTCCGTTTGCGCTTTGGAGCTACAGCGCGGTCAAGCAACTCTTGGCTACTAGTAGCGAGGCCTGCAGCATACTCAAGACCTAATCGACAAGCACCACGATCTTGATTAGCTTTACTACGCCTTTCACGTTGAGAAAGTGACTCACCAGCAGGTCCAAGCTGAGCAGCAGCAGGGGCATCCTCATGATTCGAAGATTGATCTCCGTCTTCACTACTGGTGGCCAGGGGATCATCTTCTTCCTCTCCACCTTCATGAGCACCATCATCTCCATCACCATCATCATCAGAATCTCCGAACAAGGCCTTGAGCTCCTCGTCAGTGATCTCGTCTTCATCGTCGGCCAACTCAATGTTCTGCTCCCTGATTTGCAGAGGCCTTAGGTTGCCGTCAGTGATCACTGGAGGATCAGGCCCGGGGCTTCTGAACCTGTCACGGTCCTACAAGGGAAATAACTCGGAATGGTCAAGATTTCTCCAGAAGAATAATTCAGAAATATGCTGCAAACAAGTAATCAAGTAAAAAGATGCTTACTACAGGACGAGGCTCATTACGCCAATAGCCAAACCACTGAAAATCATCACCGGTCGACTTCAGCAAGGTAACAACGTCCTTCGAGACAAAGAAGTCATTCTTGGGACAAATGACTCGGCGTTTAATTTCACGATATCCCCCTGGGATAGGTTCTTGGTTAGGATCCCTCGGGCCTCTCCACAACCAAGCTGAGAAACAGTGCAATGAGCCTCGTCCTGGGATACCTGGCCTTCAAAGGCTGGAACTTTCTCAGGCAGAAATTCAGTGCAATGGCTGGACCGAGAACTCCTTTACTCGGCTCCTTCACAGCGGCAATCAGGTCATGCAGCTCTTTCAGTTCTGCAGCCATTGAAGGGCCAGGGTTGCTTTTCCAAATATCCTCATACACTGGATACTTGTTTTCAAATTTCGGCAGAGCAGGAAGAACGTTGGCGCAGTAAAACCATTCTGAGTGCCACCCTTTGTTGGAGGTGGATAATTGGCAGTCGAAGTACTTGTTCTTCCTCCAAAGCTGAATACCAGCACCCCCCATCAATTGTGGCTTCTCAGCTGAGGGATGTGGCTTCAAAAAGAACAAATCCCGGAACAGATCGAAGTGGGGATCAATCCCCAAGAAACACTCACAGAGGGTGATAAACATTGACAAGTGCAAAATCCCATTCGGGTTCAGATCGGTCAGCTGGATCTTGTAGAAATGCAGCAGTGATATGAGAAATTGATGGGTTGGCAATCCAAATCCGCGGCGGAAGAAAGATTCAAAGACAACGATTTCACCTGGTCCTGGAGATGGGAACCTTTCCCCTTCCGCTGATCGCCAGCCAATGACCTCCTTGGGGGGCAACCAACCCATCTTCACCAAGTACTCCAATCTTTTCTCAGAGGAGATCGACGTAGGCCACGGATTGTCATTCCCCCCTTCAGCAGCATCTGGAACAACAATGAGGGGACCCGCATTTGTGGATCCACCTTCGGTGCCTCCTGCAGCGGCCGGTCCCCGAGAAGAACTTGCACTCGCCAAAGCATTGAACGACTGTGCCTCGACAGCCACCACCTCCTCCATCTCTCTCTGATCTCCCTTTCCGGCCATTGCGTAGCAAGGATTGATTCGGGGGGATTTAGGGATTTGATGAACAGCGCAAGGTGTGATGGCGAGAGGAAGAGCTGCAGTTGCGGCAAGATCTGGTCTTATAAACGGATGGATCAAATCAGATGGCCCAGAATGCCCGGTTTCACCTCTGTGGCCCAGATTTTGCTAACCGTTTAGCTTCCCCAGTACGCTAGGGCTGTTAATGGGCGGGAAATTTGGTGCCCTAGAAATTATTCGGCCAAATCACTCGGCAAACAGGCAGGAACAACTTTGCTTCTCTAAAAAGAAGATCACTCGGATTCTGCATTTTTCAGTTGACTTAAAACATGACTCAGTTCACACCAGAAATTGAGTCTCTTTATTTCACTGAAAACAAAATGCAACACAATGCAGACAAGACGCTTCACCAAAAGGTGAAGAAGCAGATGAACATTACAAGATAAGAACAATATGCATTACAAGAGACTCAGGCGAGCATCATTGCTCTAGCCTATTACAAGGAACCTACATCTACCCACCACGGCGGCTGCGGGTCCTGTGAGTAACACATGATGGTTTGGTAAGGAGATCGTTACGCCCTGGCAGGTACCTCCTGCGTGGTTCACCTTCGTCCTCTTTCCCGGACGAGATGGCGATGAACTCCGGCAGTGCCGGGGCCTCCGGTGGAGGAGGAAACATCGCGAGACGAGGCTCGTTGAGCACTTCGATCATCTCCAAGGGCACAGGAACAGGCGCTGGAACTACAGGTGGTGCTGGGGCTGGGGCTGCTGGAGGTGCTGGAGGCGGCGGCATGTCGCCCGGAGCTGATGGCGCTGCAGCAGATGAAACCCTACGCCTGGAATTCCTACGGCCAGTCATGATCTGGTGCTGGGAGAATGAAGAAACCGCCAACGTCAACACTTGGTTTTAAAGGCCAAGATGAAGAATCTGAAAGGACGAAAATGATCTGACGTTTCTACTTCAGGATCTGAAAAGCGTATGTCCAGATTCCTATATCAACGACAAAACTCATCACAGTAAACTTGTGACTCGGTGGATAAGGATGGATGACTCGGATAAAATCTAAATGTGCATTATTGGAGTATACACTTAATCTCTCAGATTATTTGTATGACCATCAGTTATTTTTTAGTCTAACAGTACAGATTTCAGTCTGTGTGTCTCTAGTTCTTTTTGAGTCTGCACATAATCATTCTGATTATCCACAGACTTGGGGGCTAGTCCACGTGGACTCACTTGCGTGAGTTCCACTAAAATTCAAAACAACTGTACTATCAGTAATTTTAATGCTTCTAGTCCTTTTTGAGTCTGCACATAATCATTCTGATTATCTACAGACTCGGGGGCTAGTCCACGTGGACTCACTTGCGTGAGTTCCACTAATTTTATTCAGTTGTATCATCAGTCATTACTCGGATTTATGTCTCTTTTTGAGTCTGCACATAATCATACTGATTATCCACAGACTCGGGGGCTAGTCCACGTGGACTCACTTGCGTGAGTTCTACTATTTACTCGGCAAACTTGCCAGACACACGGGTTGTCTTATATCCTTGACTTTATCAGTCGGATCGTACCTAGAATTTATCCTCTTCTGTTTTCTCAATTGTTTTCGTTGAGGGACAGCTTGGGGGCTACGGGTTGTAATCATCCCAGGCTAATCTAAGCTGGATGGACCTAGACACCAGTCTGGAATGAGAAGTTCTTGGCTGAGACTCATTGTGACTTCCTGTTCTAATTGCCTTGTGCGCAGGAAAACATGAGTTCCTTATATAATGGATGCTACTCTTCAACACATCAGTATGATGCACTGATCGTACATTCATTCACTCGGATCAAAATCTTATTTCTTGGTTCAGCTCGCTTTGAGTTACTATACAATTCTACGAATTACACAGTAACTCGGGGGCTACATCAGTATGATGCACTGATCGTGCATTCATAATTTTTAAATCTGTAGGCATGCTTTCAGCCTAGGCCAACTCAGTCAGTTGGATACTATCTACATAGTATGCTTTCAACCCTAGCCGACAGACTCGGATGCTGACTTTATTTTCAACCTCGGATCAGGATCGTATTTCCTGGTTCAGGCTCACTTTGTGTTACTATACAATTCTACGAATTACACAGTAACTCGGGGGCTACATCAGTATGATGCACTAATCGTACATTCATAATTCTCAAAGTTGTAGGCATGCTTTTTCAGCATAGGCCAACTCAGTCAGTTGGATACTATTTACATAGTATGCTATTAGCCCTAGCCGACAGACTCGGATGCTGACATTATTCAAATATCCTCTATGGACATAGTTGGCTCTGAGAGCTGAGTGTTGTTTTCCACACGGCAATCATTAAACTCGCTTCAACAAGCATTCATTCAATTTTTCTGATTTCGTTCAGAGTTAAGTGCTAACTGACAGCATGCCTAATTTAAGACCCTGTTGGCCTTGGTCTACCCGAGGTCAAGTACCTCAAATTTGATTCAGGTCAAGTCCTTTTTAATTTCTCAATATCACTTGAGATCAATTTCTGCATGGAGAGAAGACTAGTCGGATGCAATCCACTGGATCAATCAAAAAGCACTTGGGGGCTACTGTCGTTACCATGACCCCCAGGTACCCTCAAGACTAAAGGGCCGAGTAACCTCACAAGGGTAGTCGGACCAGCCTAGAAGAGGCCGAGTAGCCCACGATGCAAAGATGGAAGGTTCTACTACTCGGCGTGACCTAGAAGGGCTTCTTGACTTGTACTCCAAGTATTTCCATGTTATATCCGACTAGGATACTTTCCATGTAACCCTGTACCCCCGACTATATAAGGCGGGCAGGGATCCTCTCTCAAACACACGCAATACAGACCACCTCATACAGGACGTAGGGTTATTAACCTCCGGGAGGCCCGAACCTGTCTAAACTCCTTGTCTCGTGTTCACCATCGTATTCTTGGTTCCTTCGCCCCTATAACAAATCTATCGAGACCCTAAAACCTCGACAGATTATAATTGGACAAAGGAAATGGGTCTGCAGCAAAATAGCAACCCGGCCCAGCTGCTGTATGTGGGCTATAAACACAACAGCCCACTGTGGGTGGGACCCACCATCAACACTGGCCCCGCATGTCAGCTGAAACAGTAACAAAACGGCCCACTTTGTGTGGGACCCATCATATTTGTTTGGCCTACATGCTGCTGAAACAGTAACAAAACGGCACAGCTGAAATTGGGCCGTTAATGTACCAAATCACGATTTATGACATAAATAGGCGATGCCATGTCAGCAGCCACGTCGGATCGCCATCTGACGTGGCCAGTGGCTAGGTTCGGCTCAGTTTATGACGAATGAGCAACCGTCACTATCTTGTGGTCTGTGTCTAAAAAGGGTTATAAATCACGACTGACCACGCTCGACTGCTGAGGGACCCTAAAAGGTCATAAATTGCGATTTATGACGAAAATTTCGTCACTACAAGCAGTCGGTCACGCGTTTAAAACGTCACTAATCAGCATATCTGTTATAGTGATAAATGTCAGCACTAGCCCTACAACTGTGTTGCAAGCAGTTAAAAAATATTGATTCTCTCTCATCAATTCATTTCATGCTCGCTAGTGCAGCCGCTGGTGTTCCTGCGAACCAGGTAGTAAGAGCCTTCTGATATGGCTTTTTTTTACCACTGTTATTTTGTTGATTCTCTTAAATTTACCTACTAATGCAACTTAGGGCACGTGGGTGTTGTAGTTTTTCAAAACTAAAGTATTAAAAACCTATAACCAAACAATTTAGGGCGTGTTTGGGTGTAGTTGTTTTTCAAAAGGTGCCTTTTCAAAACTAAAGTATTAATAAACTATAGTCAAGCAAAATCATAGTTTAGATAAAAAACTATCAAGAGTGGAGTTTTTGAAACTTCAAAATAGTTACACTTAAAACTGCAAATTTATTACATCTAAACACCTCTATGCCTCTTAAAAGAAAAATATATTATGAAACCATATTCTTAAAACTCAAAAAATACTTCGTAAAGAGGCCTTTACTCTTTTTCGTCCGAGGGAAACGAGACCGGAGAAACCAACACTGCGGGGGAGAGAGATGCCGGAGCTTCCGGAGGTCGAAGCGGCGCGGCGGGCGCTCGAGGAGCACTGCGTCGGGAAGAGGATCGTGCGGTGCGCCGCCGCGGACGACGCCAAGGTCATGGATGGAGTCGCCCCGGCGCGGCTGGAGGCCGCGTTGGTCGGGAGGACCATCGCCGCCGCGCGGCGCAAGGGCAAGAACCTGTGGCTCGCGCTCGACTCCCCGCCTCATCCCACCTTCCAGTTCGGTACGCCTACAATATCCTCTTCACCACCAAACTGCTGCTGTTTTGTTTCGTTCCCCTTCCTGTTCGCATTGGTTTGTTTCTGGGTTCTTCAGGATTCAACGCTGCAGCTTCAGGTTTCAGATTTGGCTCTTTTTTTATATCTTTTGCGTTTTCGAGTTCTGGTGTCCGCATTGACAATGCTTTCGTGAAGTTCACGGGCCTTTTCGAAAGTTTATTTTCGTTTTTAAGTATAATGCAACTTATAATTATTGTTCTCGTTTGTACATAATATGCAAGTAATTGTCGAATTGAATGCGCAGATTTTTTTCGTTCATCAGCCTAGGAACCGCAACAAGTATTTTTTTGCTAATCCTGCAAATCTGTTTGTGTTCATCAGCCTAGGCACCTCAACAAGATTTTAGCTAATCCATCATTTGAGCTGCCTCCTGAAAATTTGATGTTGTAGTTTTAGGACTTACTGGTCTCGCATGGAGTATTTGACCACAAGAATTTTCGAATGAGTAATTGCGCTGAGTGCAGTAGTCTTATTCTACAAGGTTGTTGTGTTGCTTAAACAACAGCTAAGTTTAGAGTCTATTGACAAACGCACAATAGCAATATGGAGATGTCAATAGAAAATAGTTGCAGACTATTGTTGTCTAGTTGAGAAAAATGTACAATAGAGGCTTCAGTTTAAAATTTGGGTAAAAGCGGCTCAATGTGCAAAATATGGTTGTAGTTGGGCTGTTCCAACTTTTATCTTTTTCAATCTGTGCCTGATGTTCTCATTGCCTTTTCAAGTTGTAAAGTATAAGATATCTTAAAAACTAGTCTGGAGTATTAATTGTTGCTACAGGGATGGCTGGAGCTATTTACATCAAAGGTGTGGAGCTGAGCAAATATAAAAGGTTCCTTCTTTTACAGTTTTTTTTTTCTGTGGTGCTTGTTTTTAGCCTTAGTTACATGGTTTAGAAACTGCATCGGTGGAACAATTATAGCATAATAATTTTTTAATTTAACTTCATACATTTTGCATCCTACACCGTAGTTGCTATACATTCAGCATAACCTTAGGCTCTGATTGACAATGCTTAATTCTGTGGATGTTCACTCCAGTTTGAGGAACATGACAAGTTTGTTAAAATTTATCTATCATAATTTCTTCATCGAAACGAGGCAACAATACACCATTTATTACACTTGGTAATAATATCCTGTTGGCTGTTGGTAGCATCCATAAACTCAAATAAATATCTCCTTGTCCTACAGAACCTGCATTATTAATATATTCAGGGATCAGAGACATCCAAGATTCTGAATATTGAGGAGATTGCCAACTCTTTTCACTAGATGTTTCCAATTTCGTTACTACTAGGGGGCAACTATACCTGAACTTATTAGCAATACTGTTTGCAGTTTGATCTCTGCTGATTGCCTGTAAAGACTGAGCTGGGCACTTATTTTATTGAAAAGGAAAATTGCATACAAGGGTAGAATGACTGTTAAAATAGTTCAATTACACTTTACTTGAATATTTCGTGCAGGTCTGCAGTGAACACCACTGAGGAGTGGCCATCGAAATACTCCAAGCTGTTTGTTCAAGTACGAATACAGTTCGTCTAGCAGGAAATATGTTTTTTCCTGCTGGCTACTCTCATCTGATAGAACTCATTATACACAACATTGTTTCTTTTACTTACATTTTTTTCTCATATGCTTTCTTCCATGTATTTTGCGGGTGAATTTTAAATATCATTCAGGGGCTATTGTTGTAGCATTTTTATGTTATTGGTTCTTCTATTGATTGTGATTTTCAACTATTGTCTTACTTGTGATTCAAACAATTTTAAGTCTTTTAAGTACTGGTAACCTGTCCTTCATGATATCTCGATTTTGCTCATGCTTCTTTTTACATGTACAGTTGTCAAGCTGCATGAGGTGAAAAAGAAATTGAAATATTCTACATATGCTAATATTTTTATAGAGAATTTTTATTTTCTTACACATTAAGTGGTGTTTTTTCTTTGCTCTGCATAAAAAAAAGAATAAAATGGTATTCCTCTTTTCCTGTTAATTTGTTACAGATGGATGATGGCTTGGAGTTTTCCTTCACTGATAAGAGGCGTTTTGCAAAAATACGATTGCTTGACAATGTAACACTCTCTAGTGATCTATTGCAAGTCAAGCTTGTTCTTTCTGATTGCTGTAGTGTCTCATATGCCTAAGTTTTTTTTTAATGTTTTAATAGCCAGAAGCTGCCCCTCCAATTTCTGAACTTGGACCAGATGCCTTATTTGAACCGATGAAGCTTGATGACTTTATGCAGTTATTAAGTAGAAAGAATGTGCCTATAAAGGCCCTTTTGCTTGATCAGGTATGAATGTAATATACGAGATTGCGGTTTAGGATACTAATGTAAGAAACAGTCCTTTTCCATTGAAAAACAAAGAAAGTAAATGCAAATGCGTTTCATTCAGTATTTCTTACTTCCACTTATATTTCAGAGCTTTATATCAGGAATTGGCAACTGGGTGGCAGATGAGGTGCTATATCAGGTCAGTTGTCCAGAAACTCCACTGCTTAACACTTAATAATGATTCATGACAAAAATAATATGATTAATATTTCAGTATTATTATGTGTACATAAAAGATTATAATTCTAATTTATGTAATTTAATTTAACACCCTTAATAGAAATTAGAAATATGAAACAGTAGTATACCTCAGCACTGAGCCGGCACTGGACACAATAGTATACCTCAGCACCAGCAATTTTCTGGATGCAAGAGTGGTACCCCCGTGCTGTGCATGTAAGGCACTGCCACAGTGACCAGTAGCTGTAGGAAAATAGAATGGTGACACCTGGGATGATCACGATCAAACATGAACCCATCCTCATGAGATCCATCTTTACAGCAAAGACCTTGGGGTAGAAGAAGCAAAACATGCGAAATGTTTATTAATATGGGTTATTGGGGTGAGTTGAATGTTAATAGTTTCTTCCCTCTGGTTTTTAATTGATGCCGTTAAAAAACTTTTGTTAGTTTAGAAATGAACTAAAGTTTTTCCCCCTAATATCATCAATTAAGAACTGGATGGAGTATAAATTCTTAACACACAGATATGTTTAATTACTTGAGGTTCATTGGTAAATACGGTGTAGCTGGGTTTACCTTCAAGATTGAGTATAAACTCTTAAGTCCTTCACAAATGATCTCTGCTTAGAAGCTAAAGCCCCTGTCCCACTGCTTCTTTGACAAGCCAGCCTCTGGAATAACTTCTTTTTTATAGAATTGATCTCTGCTTGATCTCTTAGTTATGCCGTTGCACATGCCCTTTTCATTCAGATCCTTCAGCTTGTGCATTTGGATTGCTTTGAACATATGCAGTTTTAGATAACTAAATACGTGCTACACTGTTGCATGCTTCACCTTCTGCTCGCTTCACATTTAGGCGAGGATTCATCCAATGCAAACTGCATCGAAGATGTCCAAGAGCAAGTGTGAGACACTGCATCAGTGCATTAAAGAGGTTAGTCCATAGTAGGCATCTAGGGTTTTCCTAAAAAGGCTTTTGTCACTTGATGTCTTGTCTATACACATTAACAATTATAGTAATATGCATGGAATTAAGAGTCTGGGCAACACAGCACTGATGCAATGAAGAAATAGTGACATTATTGGCTAAATATTATGGTGATCATCTAAGCGACATTTCATATATGATAATCTTCTTTACATTGCACAGGTGATTGAGAAGTCCTTAGAAGTTGGTGCTGATAGCAGTCAGTTTCCAGAAAACTGGATATTTCATTACAGGGAGAAGAAACATGGCCAGGCCTCTGTGGATGGTATAAGAAGCATTTCCTCTTTTTTTCTTACTTTGTGTTATACTGCTTTCTGGTTACCTATCAATATCGAAGGTTGCATTTTTTTGTTTGCAGGCAAGAAAATTGACTTCATTACAGTAGGTGGTAGGGTAAGTTCTTTTGGATTAAGCTTATTGTATCTTGTGTGCGATGTGCCTCTACTGTTACTCTTAGTGTGTTTGTTGATTGTTCAGACTTCAGCATACGTTCCGGAGTTGCAGAAGCTGGATGGGGTCGATGTAACAGCCAGTAGATCTAAAAGAAGCAAAGATAAGGATAATGATGATGAGACTGATCTAGGGAAAGGTAAAATGGGAGCTAAAAATGCAAATGCGGCTGATATCTCAGCTAGAAAGGCCCGTACTGTTGACAATGAAGCCAATGAGGAGGATCAAGAGGGTGATGAAGATGCAAAACTAGCAAAGAGGGGAAGGAAGAAAACCACAGAACTGGCAAAAAGCTCATCGAAGAAGGTGAGTCATGCTTTGATGGGCAGTGAAGAAGCAGCAGATGCTGAGTTAGAGGCAAAACCGGGAAAGAGGAGGGGGTCGAATCAAGCATCTACGGAGATGAAGACGCTGCCAAAGAAAGATCATGATGCTGGCCCAGCAAAGAGGCCACATAGAAAAGCGCGGCTAGGTTGAGCCCATATGAATGCAACGTATGCCTGCAATTTGATGTTGAACTAAGTTTAATTTTAGGTAACACTGCTGCTAGCTGGCAGTTTGCGCTGTGCTGTGAAGGTCATATCTCACCGGCTTTTAGTCTCGTGCCCTGCAGAATATGTGCATATCTGTATTTGACCATGGTCATTTTGTAGCTTAAGGCTAGATGGAGGGTTGGAAACTGTAGTAGTTTGACACATCAAATGTTTGGTAAACTGCTTGTTGAATCGATCGAACGAAGGCTCTGTTTGGTTGGGGACTTATTTCGCATCCAGATCCAGGTTGGCTTTCCTTTCTGGGCAGTGGGCGGGTATGCAGTAATCAAATCCTGGGCAAATGCACCCCATACCACATCATCCTCCAGAGGATTGCTGTTGTAAGTTGTAGCCCGCAGGAACACATCATTACACGTCCCCGTCGAACAGCAATAGAGGAGTATCAGTAATGCAATCCTCTCGGTATTGATGGATCAACCTAGAGCTTTTTTGTTGCGATGGGGCTAAATTAAGAAAGATGTAGTTTTTTAGATTTCTTGGTGGTTGCTCAGCTAGAAGATACTCCCTTCCAAGGTTTTCCTTATCGATGCAACCGTTTCAACCGAACCGGACCGGTAAGTCTGGTTCCGATCGGTAACCGATCAAAACCGATGAAAACCAGGTAAAATTTGTCAAATTTTCAAATTCATTCCAAATTCAAAATCAAAAACCGATAAACCAAGAAACTGAACCGGACCGATAAGTCCGGTTACCGCGATAAACGACCGATAAGTCCCTTCATACTTTTTTTTATATGACGTTGGTTAGGTCAAACTTGAACTAACCAACGTTTTTTTATATGACGTTGGTTAGGTCAAACTTGAACTAACCAACGTCGTATATAAAAATATATAGATAGTAGTTGTTTTTTTTCTTCTTTTATTGTTGTTACAAGGTAGGAATGCAACTACCACTCTTACCTTGTAACAACAATAGTAATCTGCATCTTTTTAACGCAGAGATTGGATTATCAATATATTCTTGTTTTAAAAGGAAAATTACATGAGTCTCGCTTACTTGTTGGGAACTTCAATTCTCAGCGCCACAGACACAAAATTATATATGTTTTAGCTCAAATTTGTTGTTCGAACGACATGAATTAGTATTCGAAGGTGAGTAGCAAACAATGCCAAAGGAGCAACTTTCTCATTTTCTTGTGCAAAAAAATTTCTCTTAACATATAAATAAAATATATGGTAAAACTAATCACAAAGACAACTTAGCTCAGTCGGTATGCCCTCTACATTCTTTGAGAAAGGTTACAGGTTCAAATCCCCACAAAAGGTCCACTTGTAATTTATAGACATTGAGGAACCATGAGCCCTGAAAAACAGAGTGACGCATGAGGCAACCAGATCAAAAGAAATGAGGCGAGAGACGCACGTGAAAGGAGAGGAAGAGGGCCAAAGATCTCCCATAATTGAACTTGAAGATTAGGATCTCCGACAAATTAGGGGAATGAACATGGGTGTTCTCTAAAAATCTTTCTTTTTCACGTAGGGCTCTAATTGTGTATTCCCTCGAAGATCATTCGTAAACTAAAATATTTAGAGGTTGTTTTAAGTCAAACTTTTAAACTTCGATTGTAAATATTTTTTTTATGTGTTAAGTCTAGAAATGTAAAAAAATATGAAGCTTTGTACTATAATATGATTTCATGAAAGTATACTTTAACTGATGTGGCCATATCTGATCCAATAGTTGTAATTTGCGTTTTTAATTTTCTGATGATGATATAATTGTTGCAGCCAATAGTTCTGAAAGTTCTATCAATTCTTTTAAATCAAGTGTGTTGGGGACTACACCGAAGCCCCTCCCCGACCCACGCGAAGACCAACAGCCAATGGCGAAGACAAAACGGAGAAGCAGACAGCGCAGGAACAATACTCAAGTCAAACTATCAGGCTAAGAGCCGTGCCTATACAGCCAATGGCATACATGTAAATATGATCACTCTCCCCCTTATAAATATGGAGGGAGATGATCCTGTAATGACATCTGTTTTTCGGGCCACGAGCCAAAGGAGGAATCATTCGCACCGTATTCAGACCTCTCTAATCACTCGACCCCTTCGCCCGGCATCGCGGGTGAAGGAGGGCTTCGCACAACTAAACTGCAGGGAACCTGAGCAAGAACCCCTTCGTCCGGCATTGCGGACCATAAAAGAGGGCTTCGCACCAACCAGAAGGCAACGACGACGAGCGAGGAGGGCTTCGCGAGGTGATTCGAAGGCATCGACAACCTTCGCGGGCTTCGCCAGAACCAGAACGTTTCCATCAACCGTTGGAGGGCTTTGATCCGTCCCATCAAGACCTTCGATCCCCCAACATTTGGCGCCGTCACGCGGGTTGAACCCACGACCACGATCAATATGGCCAAGGCAAAGCCGAGAACAAACATCAGCGACACACAACGCGCAGAAACCGAAGCCGAAAACGAAAGGCTAGCGAAGGAAGCAGAACTCAGAACAGCAAGAGAACAAGAAGAGCGGGACAAAGCTGCAAAAGCAGAAGAAATAGCAAGAGCCGAAGAGGCGGCAAGAAAAGAAGAAGCTCTAAAAGCCATACAACTAAACAACGCTGAGACATCTCAAGCAACAAGCTTTCAGCAGGAGGACGACGAAACACGCAACATAACCGAAAGGCTTCGCATAATAGAGCAAGAAAGAGTCGAGAGAGAGAAGAAGTTGGCCATCATTGAAAAGACAGCGAAGCTGAAAAAAGACATGCTCGAAAAAATAGTGCAAGCCCAACAAGAGATCAATGAAATGGACAGTAAGTTAAACAAATACAATGAAGAAATGGAAAAAACCTGAGGAAGCAAGAACAAGACGCGCATCACAAGCCTCGCAAGCAAACCGAGCACAAGATGGTGTACGAAGTAACCAGCTCCGGCAAGGACAGCCAGCCATGCATCATCTACAACGAAAACTCTCCTTTGAGCGAAGAGCTACAGAGCGAACCTTGGCCGGTCAATTTCAAAATGCCAAAGATAAAGGCGTACTAAGGAAAAACATGCCCGAGAGAGTTCATCATGTCTTTCGAAGCCGCAGTAGAATCGGGCGGAGGAACAAACTCAACATACGCCAAAGCTTTGGTCATGGCTGTCGAAGGAGTAGCGAAGACATGGTTTTCTACTCTCGAACCAGGATCGATTAATTCTTGGTCCAAGTTGAGAAGAGAGTTCATAAACAACTTCCAAGGCTTCCAAGCATTCGAAATTCATCAGGGAAGGCTATTTTCATGCAAGCAGAAACAAGATGAAGGCTTAAGGGAGTACATGCAAAGGTTCATGGAAATAAAATCAAGAGCAAAAGATGTAGGGGCTTCGACGGTTATTGATGCACTAACGGAAGGCTTGAGGGCCGGCCCTTTCCATTCTGCATTAACAAGGAAGAGACCCAAAACCATCTTCGCACTATTGGACACCTTCGAGAAATACGCGAGATCAGACGATGAATTCCGAAGGAAAAAAGAAGACGAAAAGAAGCAATCCCAGCTGGTCAAAGATGAGAAGAAGTATAAAGAAGAAAAGGAAGCGAGTCGAAGCAGAAGGCACGATGATAGCAGAGACAATTCAAAAGATCATAACAATCGAAGGATACACAACCTCGAAAACAGAGAAGAAAGGGGCAATGAAAAGAGAACCAAAGACGATGAAAGAGGGAAAGAGCGAAGCAACCAAGATAGAGACGGCGAAGACAAAAACAGAGAAAACAATCAGAGAAGCAGTTCTCGTGCTCCATACTGCGAGCTGCATGGCGAAGGAAAAGGCCATACAACAAAGCAGTGCCGAAATCTGCATCAATTCAAACAAGAATGACCGCAGAAAGAGAGGCGAAGAAGGCCATCAGACACACGAGTAACTATCGTGAAAACTAGTCTCAAGGGAACCCAATGTCAACATACCCTTCGCACTCTGTCAATCATGTTGTCAACTATCCAAGAGAAGCTTCGTATCAGGCACAGCAGTATGCCTACTCTCAACCTCAAAGCCTGGCAGCACTGCCACCGCCTCCAGAAACAAACCAGCAAAACAATGGAAGAAGCACAGAAACTAGCTACACGTCTCAAAGACAAACTATTAACGCTATCTCCAGAGGATCGACCCAGCAGCTAGACTCAAGAAGGGCAAGGAAAGAACACATTCGAAGGGTACATAATGTGACGTCAAGGACTCCGTTTGTGAAAACTAAGTGGTCCCATGTCCACATCACCTTCGGAAAAGAAGACGCAAGGGACCTTGACCAACCGCACTCAGACCCACTGGTCATCAAGGCAAATATAAAAGGGTTTGATGTACTCAGAATACTTGTCGATGGAGGAAGCTCAGCTGACATCCTCTTCGCCTCTACATATAGAAAGATGAAGCTAGAAAATGAAACACTGCAACCTGCAGGAATTCCATTGGTCGGCTTCACTGGAAAGGTTATCCAAGCATTGGGAAAAATTAACCTACCAGTTACTTTCAGCGAAGTAGACAACGCAAGAACTGAAGATGTGACCTTCGATGTGGTTGACATTGTTTATCCTTACAATGCAATCTTCGGAAGGGGGTCCATTAACAAGTTTAAGGCAGCCATACATCAGGGCTATCTATGCATTAAGATTCCTGGTCCCATCTCTTTGATCAGCGTCTTCGGAGACCAACTCCAAGCAAGAAGTATTGAAGATGGCGAAACCCCTGGGAGGAAGAATGTCCACTTCGTCCGAAGGAAGCAAAAGGCCCCATAGTTCAAGATCTTCGGACTCGAAAACTCGTCCATGACATATCAGAAATGCATGAGTCGTGTCTACTAAGAACATCTCTTCGGTAGCACGCGCGATGCCTATATGTAAAAGCACAAAACTTGCGGGGGGTGCACTCTTTTTCCTCACGAGGGTAGCCCTGCGAAGGGTGTGAGGTTTTTTAACGAGGCACCTTCCAAGACTGTAACACAATTTTATAATTACCTTTTTACCCTCAAAAAATTCCAGAGCAATTTCCTGGGAGGCGTAGAAGAGCCAAGGCTCAAGAAACGAAGCTACGAGCTCAAAAACGATATCAGGCAAAAGCCTAGAGAATCCGAAGGTTACACCAATTGAGTATTTGGTGTAATCTAAGTTTGGATCGATGTATCACGAGGGATGATACAAAGACTCCAGACAAGAGCCGAAGGAAAAGATAAGCAAAGAAAGCTTAATCTACCCAAGTATTGGCAAACAGAAACCTTCGTAAAAGAAAAAAGCGCGATCCTTCGCATGAAAATGTTCAAATATCAAAGAACGAAAACACGAAAACTTGCGTTCCTCAAAGGAAACGCAAGGTCATCGTGCAAAAAGCATTAAAAGCTTCGATGATATTGAAGAAATCTTCTCTCTGGCAAAGACCTCCGAAAGACTACTTCAAAAGAAAAGCTTTATTAAGCACAGGCATCAATCAAGGAGAGCCATCGTCAGGCTCACGCTTTACAATAAGGCCTAATTCTAAAAGCATTTCGCATACAATACTAAATTCATCAAAATTATATCCATTCGAAGGACAATAAGGCCTTTGAAATATGGGATCTATTATCCCAGACGAAATCATTCGCTCAACATGCGAAGCTGCATCGAAGGAGGAAGACGAATCTAAAACGTCCCCTCCCTTCCTCTTCTTGGCTGCACCTCGATGTGAAGAACTACTACCTCGTGGACAGCGACCACGAGGCCTTCGTTTGTTCCGACCACGACTCCCTTCGGGAACATCATCCTCTGGGCGATAAACTCTCCCAATAGCCACAAGGCTGCCAGGAGGAAAAGAAAAAGAACTTTCACCCCCCTCAACGGGTGACAAAGGACTCGAATCACTAGATAAATCAATCCTCGAAGGAGAACTAAAAACTTCAATCGGAGGCTCACGGCGAATCAAGCCACTAGAAGAAGGCTCTAGAGTCACAAACTCACTCAGGGAAACATCAGATGATGAATCCGGAGCAACACATTTCTCCGAAACCAAGTCAGAAGAAGCCTTCGGAGAAGCAAACTCGCTCAAAGAAATATCAGACGAAGCCTAAGGTCCAAAAACCAAGCAAAAATTAATCAAAGCAACATAAAAGTTTACAACAATATTACAACAATCCTCAAGAAGACACAAGTTCGAAGGAATGATATAACTCCTCTCCCGAAGAAAAAGTAAACTGTTTATACCTCACTCTGAGGCAGACGACCGACAGACTGCACACGGTTCCAGAAGGATTCGTCAAAATGACCGGCGACCTTCAGAAGAGCTTCAACCACAGGACGGGGAGTAGAGTCAACAACTGAAAATTTGAAATCGTCAGAAGCAACCTTCGCCAAAGCATTGCTCCCTTCGACATCAAGAGAATGGAGGAGGTCCCGAATAGCCAGATGAACGGCATTGGTGGAGAAGGCCCTGCAAGCCTTCACCACGAAAGAAATGTTGACAGAGATCTAACACACGTTTTTCACTAAGAGCAAGAGCATCTTCTTTCTCCTTGATCTTAGATTCAAGAGTTGAGAGATCCTTGCGAAGCCGGTCCCGATCAGCCCTTGCCAGAGTCAGCTCATTAAACTGGCGAAGGGAGGCTTGGGTAATAGCAAGCGACTGACGAAAACAAGAGCGAAGTTAGAAAAACAAGCAACTAAGAAAAAACAAAAATTAAAACTGCTTACCTTCATCTGCGAAGATAGTAAAGACTTGTACAGAGTATCACCACCCTGAAGTACAAGCTCATTCTCCACTTGGGGAAAACGATGCCTCTCTGCAGCAGCAACCAAGGGCGCAGCGGCCCTAGCACTCATGACGAAGGTGTTCGAAGGAACGTCGTCACAAAGAGTCAAAGAACCCCCAGTAGCTTCGACTGAATCAAAAGTCATGTCAAAAGGGAGAAACTCTCCAAGCATTGCTTCAAAGACTGAGTGTAGGAAAAGATCACCACCTGCTGAGGGGCTAAGGGGCTCACGAAGCACAACATCTGGCTCCGAAGGTAGTTGAACCTGGGAACGATCTGAAAGAGGTCTCAAGTTATCAGCAATTTGACGAAGCCCAGCCACACTAAGAAATGAGAGATAACCTTGAGCAGAAGCTTCGGCTACCCCTTTATTATGAACAGGGGCAACAGGAGGAACATCAGGACCGTCAACACAGGTCTTGTCCTGGATCTTAGCCTTCGATCCGGACTTAGCAATAACAGAATCAACGCCCTTGAAAGCCTTGTCCTGAATCTTGGCCTTCACAGCGGCACTGTCATCACGAACGTCAACTGTAGAAGCAGAAATATCCTTTGCAACAGAAGAAGAGCCCTTCGAAACGACTTTCTTAGGGACAGACTGAGCCTTAGACCCAGAAGAATTACTACCACCATCCTCCGGAATAGAGAACAAGTCTAATGCGGAACGAATCACCGGAGGCTTGAAAGCGAAGGAAGGTTTGGCTGAATGTGAAGTCTTCGACTGATTCGCCGAAGGAACAGCAGCCCTCAAAGCTGTAGCATTAGCTTCACTAATAGCCTTATCGGAGCAGTCCTTCGACGAGGTCTTATGAGTTTTCAGCTTCTTCTTAGCTTGCTCTTCGCTAGACCTTCGGCTACCAGACATCTTGAAAAAGAACGAAGGAAAAGGATCTCCTACTGCGAAAGGAATTGGAATAGCCAAAGGAAAAAAGACTCGCAAAGCATACGATTGAAGGAACAGCGCGCCCACGATGAAGATATATAGAAGGGAAGCGACTATCGGGAACTGAAAAGAAGTACGGAATGAAAACGACAAGACACGTGTATGGGTCAGAAAGGCGCACGTTGCAGTCATAAATTGATAAATAAAATTGCTTCTGGTTTTAGTTACACTAATAACACATCACCAATTGAGGGCTAATGTTGGGGACTACACCGAAGCCCCTCCCCGACCCACGCGAAGACCAACAGCCAATGGCGAAGACAAAACGGAGAAGCAGACAGCGCAGGAACAATACTCAAGTCAAACTATCAGGCTAAGAGCCGTGCCTATACAGTCAATGGCATACATGTAAATATGATCACTCTCCCCCTTATAAATATGGAGGGAGATGATCCTGTAATGACATCTGTTTTTCGGGCCACGAGCCAAAGAAGGAATCATTCGCACCGTATTCAGACATCTCTAATCACTCGACCCCTTCGCCCGGCATTGCGGGTGAAGGAGGGCTTCGCACAACTAAACTGTAGGGAACCTGAGCAAGAACCCCTTCGTCCGGCATCGCGGACCATAAAAGAGGGCTTCGCACCAACCAGAAGGCAACGACGACGAGCGAGGAGGGCTTCGCGAGGTGATTCGAAGGCATCGACAACCTTCGCGGGCTTCGCCAGAACCAGAACGTTTCCATCAACCGTTGGAGGGCTTCGATCCGTCCCATCAAGATCTTCGATCCCCCAACAAAGTGCTTTCAAGTTTGGCTCATTTGTCGATGAACTGAAAGGAGGAAAAAACAAAAATCAACGTTGATGCCAATACAACTAAAGGCACACGGATGTGTTGAGTCAAAAAAAAAAGGCACAGATGTTCACAAGAATATGACTCTTGAACATTTGTTAAAGCCGAAGACAGCTTTCTTTGAAGAAGGGGAGGATGATGAGGTTGTTGCTTCTCAAATCGTTAGAGCTACTAATGCTAAAAAGAAGTCTTATTCCACTCATATTTCAGAAAGTAGTGTTTTTTAAAATCCTACCATTCAGTTTGCCTCATTCTCTAGTATTGTGAAGCATAACAAATACAAGGTTCTATCCGCTAGATTATATACCATGCAATGTTTTTAGTGGGTTAATCTGTGCAAGAAAGAAAAGAACAAAGAAGAGAAACAAAGTCTTTTCTGATTGGATGATGAATGTTACTGGAAATTGAGGAAACTAAGGATCATATTGAGGTGGCCAAGACCTTCCCAAATACGTGGAATACCTTTCTATCAAATTCTACACGGCCTCGTGTCAATCCAATCATCAAATTGTGATATATGAAAGGTTCAAATCAATTGGGACTCGTTTGGTGCAACCAGATAGGTGTGGACGAGAAATATCATAACTCCCTCCTAGGGAGTCCATTTGGGGTCCACAAATACTATTTGAAAGTTAATTTGATAACATTTTCAACACATCTAGTCTCATTGTCAGATTCGTCACGCGACAGATGCAGTCATCAAAACAATTGTCGAGTCGTGTTGAGTCTGAGTCTGTATTAAGTTGTGGTTGAGTCAGACCATGTGTCGGCTGTGTGACATATAGCATTGTTGGGGTATCGAAGGTCCCGGTTGGACTCAGCGAAGCCCTCCAACAGGTTATGTGAATGTGTCTGGTCCTTGCGAAGCCCTCCGCGCGTCTTGGCGTCTGAAGGTCTCCCTCGCGAAGCCCTTTTGATTTCTTGTCGACCTTGGACCCCTTGGCGAAGCCCTCCTGAAGTGTTAACGTCCTTGGAATTAGGTTCTCATGCCTAGGCTGTTCGATTGGTCTTCCACTGTGTGTGGTGGCGAAGCCCTCCGTCGCCCGCGGTGCCGGGCGAAGGGGTGTGAGATAACAATCAGGAGCGGACAGAATAAATGATGTGCTCTTGGCTCGGGACCCGAAAAACAGATGTCATTACAGGACCTCCTCCCTCCATATTTATTGGGGGAGGAGAGATCGTTATTACAGTTGTGCCATTAGCCAATTCTGTTGCGCCTCTCCGCCTAAGGCTTTATAGTTAGCTTCGCTCAGTTGTTACTCAGAACCCCTTCGCCTTTCCTCGTTGCCCTTCGCGTCTTGTTCTCACCCCTTCGCTTGTCGGGTACTTGTTGCTGGACCCCCAACATTAGCCCTCAACTGATGAAGTGTCCCATGTAACGAGGTCCTGAAGCAGTTTCCTGTAGTTCTGCAACAAGTCAAATCGTAACGTCATTTATTTTAGGGTTGGACCCTTTGATTTTTACTGTTTGAATGCGCGGTGGCTCGTTTCCCGGGGTGTTATATTGCCTATAAAAGGAATGCCATCTTTGGTGTTTTACTGAAGTCCTTGAGTCCCCTCTTTTTACTGCGACATATTTCTTTTCGTTGGTACTTTCGCTATATCTGTTAATTCCCTTCGCTGAGATCAGCTTGATTCTGCGAAGATGCCTCCCAAGAAGACTTTGACCGGAAGAGTTTGGAATGATAGTTTCGGTCATTCGGAATGCACCGATGTTTACCTTGATCAGCATTTCATTTCCATGTTTGGTCAAAGGCTTCAGTTCGTTCCCCTGGTTCCAGTACTGTTCCGCGGCCGTTACCTAGCGAAGTCGTTGTTTTCCTTGATTTTTTCAACTATGGGCTTCGAGTGCCTGCGCATCCCTTTGTTGCTCAAGTTTTGAATGCCTTCCAGTTGGAGATCCATCAGCTCACCCCAAACGCCATTGTGAAGCTGGCTATTTACGTTTGGGCGTGTCAATTCGAAGGCTTTTGCCCCCAGCGTGTCTGCCTTCGCGTTCACTAATCGGGTTCATTTTCAACCTACCTCGTCTGTGAAATCGGATAGCTTCGGGGTGATTAACTTTGTCCATTGTTAATCCGGAGAATGTCCCCTCATTTGGTCAAGCGAGCAAGGTCGCGTCTCGCTGGAAACAAAGGTGGTTCTATGCAAAGTTTAGCGAAGACGCTGAGATTGTCAGTTCTATGAAGCCTCCTGAGTGGCTGATTAATGTTGAAGTTGAGCATGATGATGATTACGAAGGTTGCCTCGATTCCCTTCGTAAAATAAGGCCTCTTCTGAGCTGCAAAGACCTTGTGGAAGAATATATTTCTGCGGGTGTCGATCCCCTTCGACCCAACTGGGATCTTCAGTTTGCAGGAGATTCATATGCAAATGGTCTTCGTAAATACGTGCTGGATGAGGATGCTCCCTCTGTTTCCGAAGTCGAGGAATCAGCCAGGGCCATTGTTGGACCCTATATTGACAAGGAGCTTGCTGGCTGTCAAGAAGCTGGTATTCCAGCTCGCTTCAACCGGTCCTTCGCAGCACGAAATCAACCATATGAAGATTATTGTGCTCCTGTTCCGAAGCGGACAAAGCGTTCAAGAGCTTCGACTTCCGAAGATCCTGAACCTTCGGTAAAACTCCGTCGACGGAAAGCTCCAGTTCCCCCTGGCACACACCTTCGCGGGGCTGTTTTAAATGTTAATCCTATCAATTATGTGCCTCCCCGAAGTCCTGTGGAGGGCGAAGGTTCTTTGAGGACAATTCAGACGAAGATTCTTCGTCTGAGGAAGACCCCTTCGGTGAATTGCCTCGTTTTTACATTTCAGAAGACGACGACCCTATTGTATTCACGCCTCACAACGAGTATTCAGGGCATGGTCTTCCTTCGCTGGTCCCTTTGGAGATCTTCCCTAGTGCTGCTGTTTTGGAAGATGTTGACAAGGTTTTGCCTGACATCTTATTTGCTAAGGAGAGGAAGCAACTTTCCGAAGTTGATGATGAATATCTGTTTCAGGCACTTTATGCTAACCAAGTCAAGGTAAAATCTTCTCTCTCTCTCTCTTTTTTATTGTTTATGTTTTGATCCTTGCTTTAGATAAAGCTTTTTATTTTACTGACTTTTTCCTTTTTCAGGCATTTCCTGTTATAGGTGCCATCGAAGATCAGTTCTATTGTATTCGGAATCGTCTTCGTTCGACAAGACAGAAACTTCGCGATGCGAGATGCGAACTCAGGGAGAAGACACATGAAGCGAGAGAGGTTTCGTCGCCCCTTTTCAAGGCTTGTAAAAGCTTGAGGGACTGCCTCATTTATCTTGGGAGCGAAGTGCAAGATTTTCCTTTGGCGAACGCTTCAAATAGGGAGTTTGCTGAATGGATTTCTGCAAACTCTTCTCATGCGAAGTCTATGGCGCAAAACTTTGGTGTCCTTGCTGGAGCTGCCGGTATCGAAGAGGCCTTCGCTCAGCTTAGCCTGTCTGGTGGGAGCGTTGACCCAATCTTAGATGAAGGTTTTTCTCCTTCGACGGAGCTTCCAGATCCCGTTCCTGACGAGGTGCGAAGCTCTCTTTTCAAGATGATTCCGCACTGGCATAGTGTGGGTTCCGGTCGTGTTTCAACTTTTGTTGAATCTTTTAAAAAACCCCAAAAAGCGGCGGCTTCGGAAGAACCCAGGGATGATGCATCCGAGGACTGACTTCGCTCTCGTTGAGAGCTTTTGTAATACGATGTATTTTATTTTAATCGAAGGTGCTACTTTGACTCATTAGTGTGTTCCTTCGATTAATGTACTTAATTGACCTTTTTGGTATTTATGCGATGTCTAAAATACCGTTTCTTTTAGTATTTTATTTTCGTGTTTTTCTTCCCTTTTTTGGGAGCGCTCTTTTTTGGTCGAAGCTTTCATTTTTAGAAAGTTCTGCCGACTCTCTGTCCTTTTGGACGATGTCGAAGGCTATAAGATCTTCTTATTAATCCTTCGATTGACTCTCTGATTCCCATTCTTTGGGGTTTTTCAGATGTTCCATTTCTGTCCTTATTTGGACGAATATTCCTTCGTGTTATAGGGATGAAAAAATTTTGAACTTTTTTCAGGGAAAGAAGCTTTATTCCTCGGTCCTGCCTCGTTAAAAACCTTGCGCCCTGCGAAGGGTTTCCCTATGCAAGGAAAAGAGTACAGGCCGGCTTGTCTTTTACACATAGTACTTTTTCAATTTTTCTACATTCCAGGTACGGCTTACTTCTTCTCCTTCGGAAGTCAGTAGTCTGAAATCCCTTTCATTGATAGTTGCCTTCGTTATGAAAGGTCCTTCCCATTTGCTCTGTAACTTTCTTACAGTTCCTTCGTTTGGCTTTCGCCGAAGCACCAGGTCTCCATCCTTTATCCCCTTCGACTTCACATTTTTGTTCTTCCATTTCTTGATTTCTTCTTCATATTTCTGTAGGTTGAGTACTGCTTCGTTGCGAAGTTCCTCCAGATTTTCTTTTGATGTTAGAGATGCTTCGTCAGAATTTTCTGCTAGGCTTCGCAAAGATTTGTTTTCCATTTCTTCTTGTGTCATCGCCACCTCTCCGAAGAGTAACTTGAAAAGGCCGAAACCAGTTGATCTTGATGGCGTAGTTCTTAGTGACCATAGAACTAAATGGAGCTCTTCCGGCCATTTTCCTTTTTTGATATTGAGAAGCCTTTTTTCCACTGCCAAGAATATTCTTTTGTTTGCACTTTCGACTGCTCTATTTGATTGGGGTGGTATAAGGATGCGAAGCGAAGGTTTATTCCCATCGATTCGCAGAAGTCAATGAACAACTGACTGTCGAATTGTTTTCCATTGTCTACCACTAGCTTCTTCGGGACTCCGTATCTACAAATTATGGCCTGGCATACGAATTTTTTCATGTTTTCAGAAGTTATTGAAGCTACTGCCCTAAACTCGATCCACTTCGAGAAATAGTCCATTGCGGCGAAGGTGTATTGTAGGTTCCCAGGTGCTGCTGGTAATTTACCAACTATGTCGATGCCCCATTGGTAAAAAGGCCATATGGGTTGCATTAGCTGTACCTCTGCCGCTAAGTTTCGCTGATGTCTAGCGAAGAACTGGCATTCATTACACTTCCTTACTATTTCTTTGGCGTCTTTTGCTGCTGTTAGCCAATAAAAACCCATTCTGTATACCTTCGCTACCAGAGGCCTTGATGCGATATGGGATCCGCACATGCCCGAGTGGATGTCTTGTAGCATTTGTCTGCCATCTTCTGGTAAAATGCACCTTAACCATGCTTGACAGACTCCTCCCTTGTAGAGTTGTCCTTCGATCAGCTTATAGTTCCTTGCCTTTTGTGCTATTCTCTTCGCTTCGACTTCGTCTTATGCTTCGTATTGATTGTTTAAGCGAGCTATTATCGGAGCCCTCCAATCTTCCCATAACTGAAAGAGGTGATGAACCTTTCTTCTGGATTCTTCGGCTGTTGATCCATCCAAGAACTCGAAGAAAACGTCTGGAGGGAAGCCTTTTGCGGCAACCTTCACTGGTGCATCTGCTTCTTTGTTTAAATTTCTTTTTAAACTCTTGACAGTGAATCCTTTGAAATATTTTTGCATTTTGGTCACCGCCTTGTGATACTTTATAAGCTCTGGGTCTCTCGCCTGATAATTGTTTTCTACTTGATTTGCTACGACTTCGGAATCTGTACTAATGAGGACCCTTCTTGCACCTACAGCCTTCGCTTTGCGAAGCCCAAGCAGCACTCCTTCGTATTCTGCTATGTTGTTAGTTGAGTGGAACTCTAACTTGACAGCATATCTCAGTTTGATTCCTAACGGTGAAGTTATTATTGCTCATGCTCCGGCACCTTTAGCGCCCCATGCTCCATCAGTGAATATCGTCCATAACGACTCTGTCATTGTTATAGATGCTTCGGGTGTTGTAGGGGTCCACTCGGCTATGAAGTCTGCCAGAGCGGCTGCCTTGATAGCTGTTCTTGCTCTGAATTCAATATCGAAGGGTGCTAGCTCTGCCGACCATTTACCAATTCAACCTATTGCTTCTCTGCTTCGTAAGGTATCGCGAAGGGGAAAAGAAGTCGGTATTATTATTTTCCTGTCGCTGAAATAATGTTTCAATTTTCTTGAAGACATGACCAGTGTGTATGCCATTTTCTCTATCTCTGAATATAGTAACTTTGCTCCTGATAAGGCTTCGGACCCGAAGTACACCGGCCTTTGGCTTTTATCTTCGATGATTTCATGAACCAGCGCTGCACTTACTGCTGTTGATGAGGCCGCAATGTATAAGAATAGATCTTCGCCCTGTTTTGGGCTAGATAAGGTAGTGAGCTCAGTGAGGGCTTTCTTGATATTGTCGAAGGCTTCTTGTCGTTCATTTCCCCATTGGAATTTTTCCTTCGCTCGAAATGCTTTGAAGATGGGGCCGCTTCGTTCTGCCAATTTTGGGATGAATCTGCTTAAGGAGTTCAACCTTCCTGCTAGCCTTTGGACATCCTTCAGACACTTGGGGGTGCCGAACCTTGAACGGATTCGATTTTTTTCTTGTTTGCCTCTATGCCTCGCTGTGATACCATGAAACCCAACAGCTTTCCAGCTTCGACTACGAAAACACACTTCGCTAGGTTAAGCTTGAGATTATGTTTCCTTAAATTTCTAAAGGTTTCATCCAAATCTTTTAAGTGGTTAGCCCTTTCTACTGTCTTTATGACTATGTCATCCACATAAGCTTCGGCGTTTCTTCCCAGTTGTTCTTCGAAGATCTTTTTAACCAACCTCGCAAACGTCGCCCCTGCGTTGCGAAGGCCGAACGACATTCTGATGAAGCAGAATGTTCCATCGTGCGTGATAAAAGCTGTTTTCTCCTCATCTTCCTTTGACATGTGTATCTGATGATATCCTGAGTAAGCGTCCAAGAAGCTTAGCAATTTACACCCAGCTACCGAGTCCGTTATTGTGTCAATGCGGTCCAGAGGGAAGTTATCCTTCGGGCAAGCCTTGTTTAACCTTGTGAAATCGATGCATATTCTCCATTCTCCTGTTTTCTTTTTTTACCAGGACAACGTTTGAGAGCCAACTTGAACGGATTGTTGGCCTTATTACCCGGCTTTTAGCATTTTGTTGACTTCGACCTTAGTGGTGGCTTTCTTTTCATCTGACACCTTTCCGATTTTGTCTACGAAGGGTCTTATTCTTGGGTTCGCCTTTAACTCGTGATGTATTGTTTCTCTTTTGATTCACGTGATGTCTTGAGGTGACCATGCGAAGACGTCAGCATTGTCTTTTAGGAATCTAATCAACTGTTCTCTCTCATTTGGGGAGAGGTTCTTGCCTATCTTTACTGTCATTTCTGCCTTTTTGGGCCATAGAATGACTTCCTCTACTTCACTCGAAGGTTCTAATTTTGCTTGTTCACCCTTCGCTTGATTTGTTTTCCTTATCATCATTCTTGACTGCTTCTTTACTAGCTTCGCTTGCTTGTTGTCTTATTGGATTGCACTATATATTTATGATACCCAACTCCGAAGGGATTTTCATTGTTAGGTAGTAATGATGGACTACCGCTCCGAAGGCCGTCAAGAACTGTCTTCCAAGAACGGCATTGTACTGACGTTCCAACTCCATAATTATGAAATATGTTTCTTGAGTTGATGTTTTCTCTCCGTCTTCGAAGGTTATCTTCATTCTTATGGTTCCTATTGAGCATGCTTCTTCTTCGCCGAAGGCCTTCAACACCGATTTGTTGGCACTTGAATATTCGTCAATCTTCATGCGTCTTAGAGTATCCTTGAAGATTATGTTTGTCGGGAATCCTTCGATGTCTGTTTTTATCACAAAGGCATCTGTGTGCGGGTAGTCGGTGACTTTGATGTCTTCCGATGTGAATCTGATAACTGATTGCTTCCACCTGACTGTTCTGTTCTTGCCCTCGCATTCTTTGCTGGGTGATGATCTTGTCTCCTTTTCATCGTGGGTTCGGCCCACGAACGGCGCCAAATGTTAGGGTATCGAAGGTCCCGGTTGGACTCAGCGAAGCCCTCCAACAGGTTATGTGAATGTGTCTGGTCCTTGCGAAGCCCTCCGCGTGTCTTGGCGTCTGAAGGTCTCCCTCGCGAAGCCCTTTTGACTTCTTGTCGACCTTGGACCCCTTGGCGAAGCCCTCCTGAAGTGTTAACGTCCTTGGAATTAGGTTCTCCTGCCTAGGCTGTTCGATTGGTCTTCCGCTGTGTGTGGTGGCGAAGCCCTCCGTCGCCCGCGGTGCCGGGCGAAGGGGTGTGAGATAACAATCAGGAGCGGACAGAATAAATGAAGTGCTCTTGGCTCGGGGCCCGAAAAACAGATGTTATTACAGGACCTCCTCCCTCCATATTTATAGGGGGGGAGAGATCATTATTACAGTTGTGCCATTAACCAATTCTGTTACGCCTCTCCGCCTAAGGCTTTATAGTTAGCTTCGCTCAGTTGTTACTCAGAGCCCTTTCGCCTTTCCTCGTTGCCCTTCGCGTCTTGTTCTCACCCCTTCGCTTGTCGGGTACTTGTTGCTGGACCCCCAACAAGCATGGGTCGTGGGCCGCGGTCTCCTCCCAAAGAACCCTAGATGTATGGTCTCCCTCAAAGAACCCTAGAGGCATTGCCCTCTTTTATCAATTGAAGATTATTGTCGTCAATCCTTTTACCAATTGCCGAAAGTTCGTGATCATGTGGTTCTTCTCCTGGGTGCGTGCTAGAATTTCATGGTTCCCCTTCTCCATATCGTGCTCATCGAGATCATGGGTTGCAAAGTTTATCTATTGCTGGTTTGTATCTACATCAAATTCTTGTAAGCCGGTTATTTCATCGTGTTGTTGTTGTTGTTGTTGTTGTTGTTGTTGCTGCTGCTGCTGCTATTTGTGATTGCTCGTGGAGAACTTGTTGTTGCATATTGTTATTTAATGTTGCCGAATAGTTCAGATACTGCTATTATATCCATTAGTTGTTGACATATGAATCAAGTATTTAGAAAACACAAGGGTTGACATATGAATCAAGTATTAATTCTCACTAGGGGAAATGTATTTGGAAAACACAACAGCAGATTTTCCATGATCTTTACAAGGAGGAATCCTTTTTGCAACATCGTACTTTACCTTTCTGCCATGCAACAACCTATTTTCAGCAAGATCACTTTTGGTTGTACCACCTTGTTCAGTCTCATTCACATCTCCAACAATGGAATCAATCCATGATGAACGCATCATTGACTTGGGGTCAAAAGAACTTTGGATACCAGAAGCGACAGTTTTGTTTGGAGAGAAAGTGCTCTTATTTGGCGGATCATAGCGACGTCGTAACACCTTTTTCATGCCTGACCATGTTCTACAAGGATCCTCACCTCTGTCAACATGTCCTTGCTGTAACTTTATCCACCACCGCGAAACACATTCAGAAAAAGTTCACCTTGCAAAATGAATCTTCATGTATGATTCCAAACCTCGACGACACAAAAAAAATCCTCCATAGCATCCTCCCACTCATAATATTCAGATCGAGAAGCTCTTGAAGAAAATTTGGCACAAACTTAATCTCATTTGCAAAGTTATAATCACCCATCATAAAACAGCAGCAAACACTTTCACAAAGTACCGTGAGCAACCTGAAATCTGATACCAAATGATACAGACATGCCTAGCAACGTCCAAAATTTGTCTCAATCTTTCACGGTACAACGCAACAAATATATTTCCCTCTGAATTAGGCAAGTAATAGCGATAGCTCATGCACTTGTAACTGATATAGCAGCAACTAAATAGATGTCACAGCAGTAGCAATCTGATTTATTCAGTAACGAGAAATAGCAAACTGAAACAATTGGTTCTCCACTACCAATCACCAATACCGACAACACACGATAGATAATACCAGTTTATAAGAACTTGATGTAATCACAAACCAGCAATAAATAAATTCTCCAACCTGCAACTCAGATGAGCACGATTTAAAAAGGGAACCACGAAATTCCAGCACGCACCCAGGAGAAGGTTCACCTGATCACGCACTTCAGCAAGGGATCGACGACAGCAATCTTCAATCGATAGGTGAAGGCAAGGCCTCTAGGGTTCCTTGGAGGACACCACGACCAAAAACTAAAATTCAACTCTATGTTACTATATGGCACGCAGGCCAGCCAACACACGGTCCGACTCGACCACAACTCAAAACAGACTTGGACTCAACACAACCTAACGATTGTTTTTATTACTGTAACCGACTCGAGACTAATCTGACAACGGGGCCATATGCGTTGGAAAGATTATGAAATTATCTTTCCATCAAGTACCAATTCACCCCCAACGGACTCTGTATGAGGGAGATATGGTATTTCTTGTCCACCCCTATCTGACTGCACCAAACTGAAGCCGAACTGAATTGGAATTTTCATATTTTGTAATTTCATGATTGGATTGACATGAGACCGTGTAGTACTTGATAGGAAAGTATGCCACACTCTTGGAAAGGTCTTGGCCACCTGGATATGATCCTTAGCTTCCTCAATTTCCACAAACATTTATCCGATCTTAACATATGGCCTCGTTTTTCTATTATTTTCTTCCTTCACTATATTGGACCCAACGAAAACGTTGCACGACATGGCATGACTAGCTGATAGCACTTCTGATGTCTTTTCATGATTTGCAACAAATGAGAGAGAGCCAAACTGAATGTTTTTCTTTTCAAAAGCATTACCTTCTGAAATATATCTGGAATGACATTTCGTTTCAGAATTGATAGCTGTAACAATTTGATGAGCCATGTCCTCATCATCCTCCTCCTCTTCAAAGAAAGCCGTCCTCGGCTTTAACAAATGTTCAGTTGCTTCATTCTTATGCATATCGTTGCCTATAATTGTATTAGCATCAGCGATGATGTTTGTTTCCTCCTTCTCTTCAGCAATATATGAAACAAACTTATTAGCACACGATTTAAAATAATTGATAGGACTTTCTGAAACATTGGCTGCAGCAATTGTGGCATCATTGCAAACATAAATTGCAATTGTTGGATCAGACATCACCACATCACATGTCACCTAAATAAATATAATTGTATCGATAGTATTAGCACTTTTTTTAATACAATGGCCAAACCGATAGAGATGAACAAGTACAATGATCATCTATGCATTTTACTCAATATTTTATAAGAAAAATAGTGGTTAAAGTTGTTCAAAACGAGTTCTTTTATAGGGAGGGAGTATATGTTTAACGATGTCTTTTATGAACTATTGTAAGATCAACAACGACGGCAAATCAAGACTAACAAGTTGAGACGAAACCTAACACTAAGCTGGACTTAGCATAAAGTTACTTTTCAAACACTTGCAAATATCTCGAATGTTCCTATAATGATATACTTTTCTTGCATATAACAATCACTGAATGAATCAAGGGGAGGCCCTTTATCCCTAGCTCAAATTATGGGCTGGAATTTTTCTGCTAAAAAGTTATAACACGTAGTAAAAAATATAACCGGCTGGAATTTGTAAGTATTTATTACGGCATCATTGCGAGAAAAAGATCTCACCCTCGTTTTTCCACTCCCACCTGGCGGAAAACGATCTCGACGTCATTCCTGCCCCAATCGTCCACATATCCCTTCCCAGCCAGCCCCAGTCCCAAACGCCTCTCCCGGCTTCACCACCCGAAGCGCCGCCGAGCGTCCGAGCCACAAGGATCCCCGCCTCCTCTGTCTCTACTCGCCTTCCCCACCCACGACGAAACCCTACTCGAGCGGGCGTTGAGGGAGAGAGCAGGGAGGCGGGGTCCGGCCGGCTCCATGGACGCCACACTTTTGCTTCTATCTGCCGACTGCCCGGCCGCCGCCGGCGGGCGGCGGCGGCTGCTGCCTGCTTTGCCTATGGGACCGCGAATGGCTTCAACTAACCCCTGCTCGCGGTTCCGAGCCTCCTTCCGCGCCTCCGCCGCGGCGGCTGCACCGGCAGTGCGCGGCCTGCCTCACCACGCCTCCGTGGCCGGGGTCAGTGAGTCTCGCTCTCTTTCTTGGCTCGTGTACATTTCGGAAGGAGGATATAGGGTTGTGAGTTTTAAATTAATGTCCATAATTGCAATTTTAGCTCGCTGCAAGATGCTAGGATCTGTTGGATCATCTGGAGTTTTCTTAGGGAGCGCTGGAATTGGAAAGAATGCTTCCCTGAGTTATTAAGGAGTGTAAATTCTTACATGCCTGATTTGGGATTTCTATATGGTGGTTTGATGGACAAATATCAAAAAAATTCCTCTATGATTTGATGACAATAAACTAAGTACGGTACTACTTGGAAATTAGTTTGTATGAGGATGAGCGTTAGTACAACTGTCTTACATGTTTCCAAATTCTTGTGCAAAATACGCTACAAAGGAATATGACTGGTCGATCTGGTGCTTGCAGAATTTTTTTTGAGCACACACACAACTGCAAAGTAATTGTCATGAGAAATGTTCAGAGACATCTTTTGCATAACTACACATGCAAGAATTGTTCACTTTTTTTGGCTGCAGATGGACATAAATTTAGTTGTTGCATTGAATATCTGTTGAAATCTGATTTTCTGGTTCTTCAGCAAAGCAGTGGAATTTACACTGTTGGTGATTTTATGACGAAAAGGGAAGAGCTCCATGTTGTGAAGCCAACGACTTCAGTTGATGAAGGTGCACTTGCTACACCCAATGTGTGTCTTTCTTTCTATTACTAGAATGTGATGAAATATTTTTTTTTTTTGTGCAGCCCTTGAGATGCTGGTGGAGCACAGAATAACTGGCTTTCCTGTTATCGATGACGACTGGAATTTGGTTGGTACAGCTGTTGTTTCCTTGAAGCTACTGTGTTTTGATGTGTTTCTGGTGCTGTTACTCTCAACTGAAAGTTTTTTTTTTTTTGGGACCACTGAAAGGTTTTTTTAGAAACCTCCATATAGAAACATGTTTTTCTTCTTATTTCGCTCTTTTCTATCTTGATTTCATTTCGGGGTTTCTATAAAGTTAGCATAACATGGTTCTTCTATGACATTTCTGCTTCTTTAATTTCCATCTTTCTTTTGGAATTTTCAATGGTCAATTTGTTACTGTATTTGGGACAAATCCTTGCAAACTTGTAAAGGTTTTAGCTAATTATCAATATTTATATTTATGTGAAAAGTTTTCTTTATAAATGCCGTGTTGACCATTAAACGGTTTATTTTCAATTTAATCTACTGTACATTGCACTACATGGAATGCACATTGCGTTGACTTATATCCGACTGTTATATCCTGATGTCATTGTGCATAACGTCCACAACATTCATTTTGACTGACTGCAGGTCGGCGTTGTCTCAGATTATGATTTATTAGCACTGGATTCAATATCAGGTATTTACGGATTTGTTGATAAGGGCAATTGTTTGTGCATTACTTAAACATCATCTGGTTGCATCATAAGCACTGAAGGCCGGCTTTGTAGCAGTACTGTTCAGGCGGTGCTTTTACCTAAACAGTACTAATGTGGGATCCTCTAGGTCGTTGTAGTGAAAGAGATTGCAAACTGTCTCCCTTGTTATTTTGGTTTGTTTTAGATGTTACCATGTGGTAGAACATCAATAATGGCTGTGGTTGAAAGTTGCTTCAGGAAAGTAGTGAAAGATAATACTAATCGTATCTATTCTATTTTTACAGTTGAGGACATAAAATATAGCTGCTACACCATTATGAAATGAACTAAAAAAGTTGAAGACCTCAAATTATAACTAGAACAGTGACTACAAATATTCTGTGTGCTTGGTCCAATCCTCTGCACACAGAGAACCGTGACTCGTCTAGGACTGGCCAGCTAACATAAATAATCAAAGAAGGAGAAAAAATGAAACACCTTCACTCAAGTGCATAAGTTGCAAGGTCAGGAGCTAAAAACACATACTGCTCCCTTAACAGTGGCCTGGATGTTCACGCATCTACAATATCCAGTGTTATAAAAGAAATATTCCTACAAAGGCCTACAATGATGGAGTGATGTTCTTGTCTTATATATCAAGTAAACTAAGATCATTTTTGCATTAATCCTTTTTTAGAAATTAACTATAAAATAAATAAGACCGAGACCATGGTTTTTGAGGCATCTATTAGGTGTCCAAGCATGCCCCCAACACCATGGGACACCACAAAATTATAATTACACCACAACTCCTAGGCACTAAGGCCCAATGACACAATGCCTCAAAAACCATGAATGAGACACCTTATGTTGGTTCATGTTTTGAATTCCTGTAGGAACTGGACTGGCTGAAGCAGACATATTTCCTGAGGTAGATAGCACTTGGAAGGTACCTTTCGAAATGCCCAGAGTGTCCATTAGTTGTTAATGGTTATATATCTTCTATGTTTGCTTTGGTTTTCTTTCCAGTCACTAGTGTATATGATTCATGTTTTAATTCTTAATTGGTAAGTTTTGTGATTATGTTGAGACAATGCCCACAATGTTAATTTTTAGGGGCAATTGCATATCAACCACACTTTTGAAGTCCAATTGTGAAACAACCATCGGTTTTTCAGATTTTGCGATTTTACCATAGATTTTCAAAAAGCTATGATGATCTTGCAAAATAGTTTTGCGGTTTTACCATAGATTTTCAAAAAATCTGTGGTGATCTTGCAAAATCTGAAAACAATCTATGGTGATCTTGCAAAATCTGAAAATTGATGGTTGTTTCACAATTGGAGTTCAAAATTGCGGTCAAAATGCTATTGTCCCCAATTTTTACTACCATTTTCATATTTTAATCTGTGATTGCTATTTGGCTGTACATCTCCTCAAGCTTAACTGTACTTTATGTTGGTACTTATAGCTGACACTTCTTTTGTTAATATATAGCATTGTTTATTTGGTTTTGAGTTAAGTCTCGTGTTATTCATGCATCCAAATACACTGTTCAGTTCGACCCCATTTTTCCGAGCGAATCTTGCTGAATTTGTTGATTACGTCTGATTCCTGTTGAATTCATTGGCTGGTTTTCACTTCTGCTTCAGAATCTCCTCTCTGTAGGAATATTGTGTGGATTATGGGATAGTGATGCAGTATTAGGGTTTCAGGATTACATTGGTGTAAATCAGAAGTCATCGGTTCTCCAAAGTCCGAACCATTTCAGTATAATATGCATGTTCAAATTTTTATTTACACCTAATTCCTTGTTTTCAATGCATATGTGCTTTTGTAGACATTTCGTGAGATACAAAGGCTCTTGAGCAAAACCAATGGCAAAGTAATTGGTGATGTTATGACTTCTGCACCTCTTGTGGTGCGTGAAACTACTAACCTTGAAGATGCTGCCAGGTGTGTTTAGAAGGCTATATGCACGATCTCTCAAACTTCTTGCTTTCCCATTAAATGTGTCTATATTATTTGCTGAATGGGTTTAAATTTTATTACTCAGGCTGCTTCTTGAGACAAAATACCGCAGGCTGCCAGTAGTTGATAGTGCAGGCAAATTGGTGAGTGGACAGAACTTTGCCTTTTTGGTCTTCTGCTTAGTTTGATGGTGTTCTTGAAACAAACTTCTACTTATATTTTAGGTTGGGATTATTACAAGAGGGAATGTCGTCAGAGCTGCCCTTGAAATAAAGAAAAAGGTCGAAGGTTGTCTTTGAAAGCTTATTTTCGCCCTTTTTGGGCTTCATGGGGAACTCAGGGTTGGACATCTATAGTAGGCAGCTTTAAAAGTCTTGTTGGAGTAATTAGCAAACGTTGCCGTGTTTAATTGGTTATGTACATGAGGATCTGAAGCTTACTCCTGGAGCTCGTATATGTATAGTGCTGATTTGTATATTATTTCAGTCCTTACTGGATTGAGTTGCTGTGAATTCGTACTTTCGTAGTGAAAAGGCTTACCCTTTTGTTGAATTACTTATACCTAGTGGGTGCATTGTTGGATGTACTCATTATTCTTGAGTCAGGACTAGCATGATGCTTATGCGTTGCTATGGTAAAATTTTAATCAAATCGTCTATAACCTAGTTAAGGTAACAACGCTCAATCCTGGCTGAAAGACCATGGCAATCCAATGATCCAATGCTATGGAAATCTGAACTTCCTGTCAAATATTTCTGCTAGGAACCAAATACAAGATTGTTTCATCATTAAGCTCATTCGAGTGCTTTGCAAAACTACCCCCTACGAATTCTCAGAAAGGTCCAAAAAAAAATTGTAGGACTCCACCACCAGTCGTCGTCTTCTGTCCCCTCTCCTTCCGTTTCTCTCCCTTGCTCAGTTGAACTTACTACCGTAAATCAGTTTCCCCAAGCGAGCAAGGATGCCACCGCTAGTTAATAAAAACTGAAAGCTCGTTGTTATGCGTATCATTCTTCACTCCGATTAAGCTTCCCGGTTCTCCAGATTTCAATCCCGGGCTCTGCATGCTCCTCCCCGCCGGTTAGGCTCGATCGCGATTGCAACCACCGGGCAGTCGTCCCCGCTAAGACCTTGTTCGGTTGTTTCTTGTTTGGGATTCAACTCCCTGAGGGCTTAATCCCCCTCATTTCCTCATTTCCCTTGTACATATTTTCCTGTTCGGTTAGGCTGGGAGACAGGGATTCCCTCACATCAAGCTAGAGACACTGAAATAACCAATTTTTAAATTATTCTTAAGTCATGTCACGTACAATACACAAGCTCATTTGTATATCTGCGAATCATCACAGAAGACTTGCTCCCAGAGGGAATCCCAAAAATCCCAGAAGACTTCCAAAAATGAGCTCCCAAAAATCATCGCCGGCTTTATATTCAAATGAGCTCCCAAAAATCCCAGAAGACTTCCTCCCATAGGAACTATTAGCAGTGTCATGCATGTTATGTTCAATGCTTTTGATAGACAAAAACCAGTGGATTTCTCCACTAATGCTTCTATATGCATCTAAGCATCTTCGTTTTTCCTCTGTTCCAATCAGCCAAAAACTTCTGTGATCACAACTTACAAAAAGCCCTACTAATGCTGCTGCGACCACTTAAATTTCGTTTCAAGCTTATCATTTTACCACAACAAGCAAATGATAATTGTAACTAAAGGTGGTTCTACAGGACCTAGTAACCGTGTTTATTTACTCTATGATAAGTACAGCAGGACCATGTCCCTATCATCATAGGCAGCCGGATAAGAGATCACCCAGCCACCGATCCCATTAGTTGTCGGAGACCTTGACCATGAGCGCTACCATGCCGGTGAAAAATGGTAAGCATCCTGTTGAGCAGAGACAAGCACCAAGCACAAGACTATTAGTTAGTCGGTAGACCAAACCATGAACAATTACTTACAGGCAAAGAAACTCTTAAAACTGAAGTGTTCTTATCATCTCTCATGAAAAATTGCAACTCAAAAACATGCATATGAAGCCTAGCGGTTATGCTTAGCCAAGCTCACATTGGCTGATAGCTTTGATCTATTAGTTGGATGGATGGCATGACTTTTAAAAACACTATAATCTTTGGCCTGGGACCTAACAAATTCCCTAATTAAACATGGATGCAGTAAAAAACAGCAGAGCTATCTAAGATGGCAGATAAGCTACCGGTTTCTTAGATTGGATTTTCAGCTGCATATGCTTGTTCTTGAGGACTTTATAAGGTTAAATTTGTCTGATTTCAATTGAGAAGTTAATTTGCATAGGCAAGCAATATAACCTGGTGTGAGCTAGCTATATGCACACTGGTCGGACAGGTTAACTGATCTCTGTTGCTTTACCATGTTTTTTTCGACATGGGCCACGCCCCTTTCCTTTACTTTAATAACAGAAACCATTGTTTAGCAATTACAACTCCAGAACAGCATCCAAGATAGGTTCAGAAAGACTAGCACTAGAGGAGCGTTATTACAGACCGAAAGCCACTAGCAGAATCAGCAGTTCAGATAGCAATAAAGGCTTAACATAGCTACGCTTCGTTTCCTGGCAAGCCAACACTTTGCATGGCAAATCACTCGAGGTCTTCATTCTCGCCTTCGCCTCCTAGAATAGCATTTTCACTTGAGAGAAGTAGAGGTTGGGCCTTTGTAGTGGGCCTCCTTTTCGTCATGTTCACCTGTGCAACAGTCTGCAGCAGGCCTTCCATGCCCTTCACCAGATCTTCCTAGTCATCTCCTTCATCAGATCTGCCCAATACAACAAGAAAGAGCAGGCACGGTACACCACATCAGCCGGGGAAGAAATCAATTTATAGGCAGAAAGAGCTGGCTAACTCAATACATGACAATAACAAAGGGCTAGTACCGGCGGTTCAGTAAAATATTGAGGTCTAGCTAGCCTTCCAAAACCATCAAGCTAGTGAAGCACTGAAGCACATACTTCGAGAAGTACATATGGGGGTAAGCATTTTAATGAACAAATGTGTATAAATATAATAAATAACTATAGTTTCTTACTACCCAGAAATTTCTGAAATCAACTCAGGTAAAGCTAGCAGTAAAGCTACATGTAGATTACCTCAATTGACAAAAGCCTAAAGTGATGGAGAGGGAACAACCTCATATATGCTACTGTCAATTGATAAATGACTTTATAACCTGATCAGGGATAAATGTCTTTATACATGTAACTCAAGCAGAAGTGCAAGACTGACAATCTAATTATCTCATCCCAATACTTCACTATTGACTATTGTCAATAACTCAAGATTTTTTTTTCTCAAATACGCATGAGGCCTGCGTATCGTTGTATTAAGAAGATTAGAATTTTTTCTCGAATAACTCAAGATGCTCCATCTTCAGTTTGCAAGAGGATAGAAAAACACAGGAGAACCGATAGCCAGATCGAGCTAAGCAATGACGAAACAAATCCCTACACCTCCTCATTTGTTGTGAGACGAAAGGAGTATTTAACTTAATTTTTGTAATTATTTTCATTTACAAGATTTGGACAAACTAAAGCTACAAGTTTAAGGGAGCTACAACATTTGACATGAATAGTGTATTCAACAAAATCAGAATAAGTTGTTACGGGTGTAAGATCAATGAACCTAGAGCATGGTTCATAGGTTTTGGTGATTGATGTCAACATGGCCAATGGGACTAACAAGGTTTGCTAGTTTGCAAGATGGTTAGTCTCATAGATGTAGTGATACACTATTAGAGTGCCAACACCTCAAAGGTTGCAAGAAAGATGGTAAAGAAGAGAAGCATACATAAGGACTACTCTACGAGGTGACTACTACACATGAGGTAAGAAACAAATGTAAGTATGTCATGTGTTCCTCTATGTATCTTATACCTTGACATGCTATTGATCATCATATTAGTATTGTCTAATATCATATACCATGATGATCTTGTCTCTTATGTTATGATGACTTGTATGTGCTTATTCATGTATACTATATCTTGTCATCATGTTGGCATGTCATGTGTTCTTGCTTACATATCATTCACCATGACATGCATGTTCATCATATATTCATCGTGTAGCTTGCCTTCATATTCCTATATCATGATGATGTTATTGTGCTAGTTCTAGTTACATATATTATGCACATTATATGATGATTCGGTCGAGTTGTCCTTTATGACAACGAGATCATTGTGACTAACATTTGTGGATTAAGGAAAGGTTTTCATATGGTCACATGCAGTGGCGGATCCAGACCAAAATTGTAGGGGGGGCTGAAGGTGTCGCTCACCCCCCGCTCCACCGGCGTGGTTGCATGTTTTTTTTTTTTGACCTCCGCGCTTGCATGCTTGATGACATATTTCAATGGAAATTTTTCTACCGAAGCTGTTCAAGCCCGCCCCCTCCCTATTTCTCATCTCCCCTGCAACAGCTGCAATCCAGGTTGCAACACGGGCAAGATTCAATCATTGGGTGCTCTATCCGGTCTCTTCATCCAATTGCTGGCTCTGCCAAAGTGCCAATGCAACATAACACCACATGATGTTTTTTTTTATGTCTTCCGAATTTCTTAAAAAAAAGTCTGACTTTTTAATTATTTGAGCTTCTAAACACTGATGGAGCTTATGCTTGTCTAACCTGGGCCGTGGCCCCCACAAAAAAAACTTTTCCATGATTCGTTGAGACATTGAGGAAAGCACATAGACTAAGCCATTCGTTCTTGAGCATGTGGCATCCAGCAAAGACAAACTGTTTGAGCGATTGTTGATGTGTTTGTGCGCCATGCTAAAATCAGGAGTGCAGGACCAGAGCAATGTTTCGTGTGATTGTGTGAGCAACTTTTAATGTTCAATGACATGCTAAAATAGGTAAATTGAAATTTAGAACTTGCACGCTGCCACACTGGGCTGCGGGTAGGCCAGGCGCACCTGGCAGGGCTGGTTTGCAGGTCAATTGACTATTGAGCTATTGTTTCTGGGTTGATACGCTATGGGCTCAGTTGTCACATAGAAATGGGCCGTTGTGCAAGTTCTAGCCCAAAACGCGTTGCCAGGACCTTTGGTCTTCTTCAACCTCCAGCCAGAGGTCTCCCTCCCTTCTCTCTTCCATGGCTGAAAAATTGTAGGAGGGGCTCAAGGGGGGGCTCCATGGCGCGGCGGCGAGTAGGGGGGGCTTGAGACCTCCCTGCTGCCCCGCTGGATCCGCCACTGGTCACATGATCGGATGAATTGGATGAGCAACATCAATATTCATGCTAGATCCAAGCAAGTGTTGGCTTGGTGTAGATGTAGGCTTGAGTCCAAAGGAAACACCGGACTATCAAGGGGGATCGAGTCGTTTCTCTTAGGTCACACTAGTGGTAGAGGTATGTGGATGCTCAGAGAGTCTCTCAGACACTAGGGTGACAGCACAGGTAATGAGGAACCAAGGAAGAAGAAGTTGGAAGCGAGGATCGAGGAGATGATCAAGTTCCATCGAAGGTGAAGCCACTGTATGATACGGTGCCAGTCACCGTATGATACGATGACTGCAGGCAGGAAAATCCAGAGAAAGGAGAGTCTCTGGTAGAGTCACCATATAATGGTCACCGTATGATACGGTGGGTCACCGTATGGTTTCCAGGGGAACTGCAAAATGGACGAAGTCGAAGAGAAGAAGACGAAATAGTCACTGTATGATACGGTGGAAGTCAGCGTATGATACGGTGACTAAAGATGGCAACGGGCACCATGCCCGCGGATAGCATGGACTCACGCCAGTATCTACAAGCCAAATCTCCTGCCCGCGCCCGCTATCCGCTACGGATAGAAAATGCTGCCCGTGCCCGTGATCCGCGGATAGCCATTGCCCGCGGGCATGCCCGACGCCGAGGAGGGAGGCATGAGGCGGCGTCGACGAGCTGGGGTCCAGTCGCGGCAGCGCTGGTTGTCAGCGGCGTTGGAAAGAGCCGAGGCACGGCGGGGCCACGCGGCCTGCGGCGTTGTCCGAAGCCGAAGAGCGAGTAGCGACGAACGGCGGCGAGGAGGGAGGCTGGAAGAGTGGAGGGCTCCGCAGCGTCAGGGATGCGAGCTCGTCGGCTCGATCTAATGAAGACGGAGCGACGACGTTGGGCCTCTTCGGCTTGACGAGATCTAAGGCGGGGAGTTGGTGGCGGCTGGATTGGGGTGCGGCTGTTGACCAGGAAACTAATCCTGAGATTTGTTTTCTCTCTTCAATCTCACGGGCAGCAACATTAGATAAGAAGAGGCCTGCATGTCAGAGGTAAAGCGGACACACGGGCAAACATATATGGATAAGGATTTTCTACGCCTGTTAATATTTGCCCGTTGGATTGGAAGTGCTGCCCGTGTCCGCGCCCGCGGGCACAAAGTGTCGCCCGAATCCGCGCCCGTTGGATATTTTGCCCGCGGGCATGCGGGCAAAGCTTGCCCATTGCCATCTTTAACGGTGACTAAGGACAGGAAAAATCCAGAGAAAGAAGAGTTTCTGGTAGAGTCACCGTATGATACGGTGGTGTCACCGTATGGTTTCCAGGAGGATAGCAAAATGGAAGAGTTGCTGAAGCTGAAAAGATTAAGTCACCGTATGATACGGTGTAGTCACCGTACAATGAACAGTGGAGCCAGAGAAGAGAAGTATCTGGGCTGAAAGAGAAAAGGTCACCGTATGATACGGTGACTAGGATTTCAGAGGAGGTCAGATAAGAAGGAAGTCCCAGCAGAAAAGGATATAGTCACCGTATGATGCGGTGACTAGGTCACCATATCATACGGTGACCAGGAGATTTCTGGGCAATTTGTTGCAACGGCTGGTTTATGAGTGGAGGGCTATAAATAGTCGGTTGCTTGGCCCTTTGGGGTGCCTTTGGCCATTGTTATCAGTGGGAAAACACAGTGGTAGCCAAGAGGAAGCAAGAGAAGCACATGGAGAAGATTTAGAGAGAAATCTTAGTGTTTGGGAAGGGTTGAGAGCATCCATACATCTCTAGGACTAGTGTGGTCATAGGGAGGCGGTCTTGGTTTGTTACCCTTGGTCTATGGCAAGGCCTAGACCGGTTAGGTGTCGGTGGCGAGCTTGCCAAGGAGAGTGTGGAAGCCATCACAAGTTTGTACACGGTCTTGGAGCTTCCCGTGCGAAAGAAGCATCACTAGTGGAGCGCCCTTTGAACCGCATCACGTGCGGATCCTTACCCTCGGAAGAGTACCCGGAGATGCCGGCGGGACGTGCCCGCGACTTCACTCAAGGAGTGGTGGATGGTCCCAAAGAAGAGAGCATTGCTAGGTGCGGCGGGGTGAAGCCCGTGTCTTCACTTGGAGGGTGAAGCATGCTCTTGGGGACATCACCGGCTCGAGGAGTGAAGTGTGCTCTAGAGGGGATCGCCATCGAGCGGAGGGACGGGGTCGAGACTCCGGCGGCAGTGACCCAACGTGGACTAGGGAGGAGGCACCATCCTCCCGATACCACGTGAAAAATCGATGAGCAATCTCTTACTCTTACTCTCTACTACTTGCACTTATTACTATGCTTATCTTATATGCTTGTAGTAGTTATTGTGTTTGTCTCATATGATTGCTTAGCGATTGTTTCCGTGCTACATCCTTCTTATATCTAGTGATACATGCTTTCCTTATATATGCTTGTACCTACTTGTGATAGCTCACACTTGCTTGATATCATATAGTGATCTTGTTATGCTTATATTGTATCTATCTAGTTATCATGATCACTAGCTTGAGCTTTCCCTTATGTACTTATACATGCTAGTTATACACTAGCATGAATAGGACTTGTTGAGATTCTCTATATGTTCCCTATATGCATGCTAGATTGCTTGATTATCGTTATCTTATATACTAGCATATGTAAGACTTGTTGAGCTTATATTGTCATATCTATATGCTAGGTTGTTTCTTTATGTTCATGTATGCCTTGCACCTAACATGTACAAGTCCTAGCACATGGTTATCCTTGTTTGATCACTTACACGTAGTGCACATGTACACTTATGTTGTACATTTTACATGTGCAAATTAGATTGAGTAGCTAGAAGTGCAAAAAAAATTAGTTCATGGTGTGCCCAATTCACCCCCCCCCCCCCCTCCTCTCGGTCACACGGTCCTTACAAGCTGGATAAATTGTTTTGATAGATAATCTAAAATAAGATAGAGAAGTTGTTTGCCTCAAAATTAAGTGTAAAAGTTGTTTTTTCAATAATCGATGCCCACATAAGCTCTAAAATGTACTTTTAGAGGCGGTAAAAAAAAAGATGTACTTTTAGAAATGGGCCAATTGCAAAACAACCATCACTTTGCATCCCAATTGCGTTTTCACCATCCGATTTCAGATTTTGTGATTTCACCATCCCTTTTTGAATCTGAACAACACTTTTACCATCAGTCTGTTAGAAGGCTCTAACGGTGTTAAGTTGCTTGCACAAAGACCAAAATACCCCTTTGCGTTTTTACCATTGTTTTGATCTGTATTGTGTGAATCAACCACAAATTTGACATGAGACATTTGAATACATTATAAATTCGAAATCTGGACCAAATTTGATATGAATTAAATATTTTTGATCAAATTTCATCAAAATTTAAATTCTGGACAAAAATTCGAAATTTCAAAATTCAATAAAATTGGACACAATTTTGGTAGCATTTCGGCAGCATTTTTGATGTTTTTCCTCACATTTTCAAACAGCAGTAGTTATATTTGACAAAAGGACATAATAACATGGTCTCTACCACTGATACATGTCTAACATAAGAACAAACATATGTCCAACAAAATAACCGGTATTTGTCCAACAAAACCAGCAACACATGTCCAACAAGAGCACATTCAACTGTCAATACCAAACCATGCAGCAAGCCACCCTCCACTTCCCCTTCCTTGACGTCCTCTTCCACTTGCTTGCTGTCCTCCTCCTCTTTCTTGTTGTCCTCTTCCCCTCCCCCTTCCCCTTGTTGTAGGTGGCATTCCTCCTCCCAAGTCAATGTCATCTATACCACGACTTGCACTTGAAAATGAGATAAAGTGTGAGTAAAGAAGCAAAATAGTAAGAAATGTGAAACAAATTTAGCAAAATCAGCAATGACTCACTTAGGCCCTGTTTTGCGTAGCGGCAGCTTCTCCACTTTTCCCCAAAATCGCTTCCTGGGAAAGCTCAACATGATTCCCCGAAAAGCCGCTTTTCCGAGACGCAAAAGCGTGACTGTTTGGCGTGCGTGCGTATCCGGTACCTGGTGGTCACTGCCATCGATGCAGAGGAGGTGACAGCAAGCCCAAGCGAGCAGAAGGCAAAGCGGGAGGGCAGGGACTCGCGGCGGCCGGTGTGGGTGCTCGTGGAGACTTGCAGCTCGTGGGCGCTTGACTAGAGAAGAAAGGAGCTGCTGATGGAAGATAAGGAGAGAGGACTAGGAGTGCGCTTGACTTGTGGGGAAGAAGAAGGGGCTCCGTGCTGGGCATCCTGTGCTGCCGATTGAAGGAACATAAGGAGAGAGGAGAGGCTGCGGAGTGAAGATGTTGTGCTGCTGTGATGTGCTGCGAGGAAGAAGAAAGGGAAAGAAGAAGGATTTGTCTTTGGACACCGGATTCGAAGGCTGGAAGTGAGAGCGCGAGGAAATCGTGATTGACTTCGATGCGCTCGAATATCCTGCGCACCTTCTTCGCATGCGAGCTCTGATCCACCCGACAGCACGCCTCAGATTGGGGATTTGACGGGGGGAGTTGATGGGGGCGGCGGACCACTACGGCGATGGAGGTAGCCGAGGGGGTGGCCGACCACGATGGCGCCACACACGGGTAGGGCGAACGGGAGATGCAGTGCCGGGAGGAAGAACGGGCGGGGAGAGGGCGAAAAGCTCGGGAATCGACCTCCACATAGCTTCTCCGCTTTTAGTTCAACTACGGTGTTTCCGTCGCTTTTCCAGCTTTTGCTGGCTTGAAGAAGCGACCCCGTTTGGGGAAGCTTTTCGCTTCTAGAGCTTCCTGGGGAAGCAAAAGCTGGAAAAGCTTCCCCAAACAGGGCCTTAGTTGTGTGTGTAGCACTTGGTTCATTGGAACCTTGTCCATCTTGTATGAGCCTTCTCTTTTGAGAAGCTCTCACTTTTGTAGGTGTGGCTAGTTTGGATGTGTCTCCCTCATTTATATGTACTTTATTTCTCACCGTAGGATGGAACCTACGTTTTGTGGGTGAAAATTGCAATGGACCCTCAAAATCATTTATTTGGCAATAGATAGGCACCACACCACTCTATATGTTGAGCTGAAACCACTCATGCAATTGTTCATCAGATTTTATTACAACACAATAGCTATCATCATCATCACGCCACTGTGACGGGCCCACATAATAGACCACGTAAACGCAACTACTTAGGATAAACAGTCGTGCACATAGTGATATAACAGTATGCCAAGCACAAAATTATTCATATATCTCAAGTACCGACTTCTACAAGCCCTTGCCATGAGGGAAAATCACCGCAAAAGAGCTTCACATACAAACATTACTTAACAACAACGGAAAGCCAAAGAACTCTCCATCTACTTGAGTGTAAGATCGCCCTAGACGTAGATCTTCGCCACCTTGCCCCTTCAGCCGACTGCTACCTATGGTCCCCAACTTCTCATGCTGATATCAAAAATAGCAAGGGTGAGCACTTTCGTACTCAGCAAGCCACACATGGTATAAGATGGATTCATAATGAACTGGTTATCAAGTATACTAACAAGAAATTATCCTTTCATTCAACTACAATGATATTGGGATCCATTTCATATTTCAAGCGTTAAGATTATACCTGAGCATCACCGATAGCAATAATATATCATCCATCATCATATCAAATACTTCCCTGAGGAAATCAAACTACTTTGCCATGAAACAGGAGTCACCCATAAACATAGCTTCATTAACCGGAAGCACGGCACATTCGAATGATTATTAAGACTCTGCAGAGGTTGTCCAACTTTACCCACAAGATATCACGACTTGGCCAAAGCCGAGATAACAAGACAGGGATGCCATTCACTTGCTCTTGACTCCATGCCTCAAATATGCCAGTGGCACCTGCGTTGGACTTATAGCACTATCGGCAGGCCATTGCAAGATCTAACCGTCCAGTGTCATATTTGCATAGCTAAAAGACCACATGGAGCCTTGAACCAATTGACATGGCATACTGGCAAGTCCGACTGGTTGAACTAAATTATGTTTTTATCACCGCTTAGAAGACAATTTCCCATATACCTCGGACATATATGTAGTCATCATCAGTTGATCTATTGCATGGAAGGTACATGCGCACAAGATCAACCATATATCGACCATGTCCTAAGTCAAGCCATCATTCCACAAATCCATATATCCGCTATACAAGTGATTGCTCCAAATTAACCTTAACCTATATAGTTCAAATTATCTAGCTAGTAGTGTCACTTCGAGCTAGGTTTAGTTTCTTGGCTGATCTGGCCATTGTAGATAGGATGGCAATTTATGCATATTGGTATCTTGGAACTTCTACCATATTCATTTAGTGATCTCATACTTCTAGCCAAATTCATGAAAAATAAGTAATGCAAGGATTAAGTAACCACATAGGTATTATATGGTCAATGAGGTGTGACTTGACTTGCAATATGATGTCCCCGGCTCCATCGAGTTATTTGCCCCTGCTTCCACACATTCCGCACTAGCTAGCGTACTAACGGTAAGGAAAACACAAACAAATAAGACCACATGCATACAGCAAACAAAAAGATTTTGAAATGTATTTGTGAGCACAATAATACTTGGGGCTTAGTGTGGTCTGTGCACTAGGATTTACAGTATGGCCGACAAGGCAGACATAGAAACCAGGTTAATAGGCTTCGAGCTAGTTGACACTAATTGGGATAGAAGCAGTAGGCTTGGTTTAACTCAAGTTGATGTGAAGCTAAAATAGGAATAGTAGTTCGGTCACTACCTAGCTTTGTTAGTGTTTATATGCTAAGGTATACCTGCTGACATGGTCATTGATGCTCCAAACAGAGTATGGATGGCTTTGGAAATAGTACAGAGAAAGGTTAGCTAATTAAGGTCACTACAGTACTACTATAGAGAAGTAGGGCTCAATGTTTTATATGAGAAAGTTCTTAGAAATTTAGTATTGATTAAAAAGGGGATCGAATCAATGGATAACAAGTTTCATTGGTTCCGACTGAACTGGTGCAGTTAGCTTGGCTAAGTTGGTGCTCCTTGCTGATTAGCATGCATGATCAAAGGCTTGTTAATTAGGATTAGTAATAGACAAATAGTACAGGGATGGTTCAGAACCGATAAATAAATATCAGAGCTGGTATTGGTGTACAAAAGTCTGCTAGCTGGTGAACGTTGAGTTGAGTTCATCAACAGGGGTCGTCCTATGTATTGATCGGCATAAGAGTAGGCTTAGGAAAGGTTAAATATATGTGCAGAAAATATGGCGTGACTGCACCTTATTAGTGGCAAAGCAACCTATACTGCTTGGCTACAAATCGTCATGTGCGGCACCAAGGACCAGAGAGCCGGTCACCGCAACGATGGTTCTAATTATTCAAGAAAGAACAGATGGAATGAACAGGTAAACAGTCTGATGATCATATGAGCAGGTTGTGGTACAACTTAATTTAAGAAATAACAATCCTGTATGAGGGATTTGAGCTTACAAAGGTTGGCGGTTCCTGTTCTCGGCTAGGCAACAGAAGGAGAAAGTAATCGAAGAAGCAGAGGAGCTCTGGCCTGCTGCTGTGCTTAGCGTGAGGGAAGGAAGAACAGAGGAGCAAGGTAGCTGCTAGTGATGTTTATCCGCAAGGGATCCACAGGAAGGCAGCTGGGACACGATGCTGCTCGAGTTACAATTCAGTGTGTGTAAACGGCCGTGCCGGCCGTAGGTGACGAGGCGTGCATGCAGATGGCCAACAGAGCATTCAGATGAGGCAGGGAGCACGGCGTCAAACTCCAACAGCGAGTGACGCTCAGCTGCCGGCAGTGTGCACACAAAGACAAGCAGGCTGGTGCACAACGGCATGGACTGAATAAATACTTCTCTAATGGGCTGGAATAATTATACTACTAATGAACTGGACAGGTTAAACTAAAAACGGGTTTGGCTGTTAGGTGTTCCTTGTACGTGCAAGTCATTGATCTATGGTAAAGGATATTTCAAATGATATACAAGCTCAAATAAACCCAATAAAATCAGAAATAAAGCTCAAGGTGCTGTGATTCTAGAAAGCCCGGAAGAAAATATGCAAGCAATCACGAAAAAAAAATGACCCAAATTTTTAGGACGTCACAGACCTTCCCCCCATAAAGGAATCTCGTCCCCGAGATTCAAATCTTGTATAACTCAAATTTATCCCATTATGCACCAATTATATTCAGCGGTATTGCTTCTCATTCTGTCCATAACCCACACTGTAGTTCAAACTTTTCCTTTCTTTTCATTTTTGTATATCTTTGACCTCGTGACAGTATCATTTTCTTCTCTTTTGTTCCATTTCTCAACCAGTAGTAACAGTAGCAGCAGCTCCAGGTGAAGGGTGCATACTGTGTCCATATCTCAACTCATCCCATACTCCACCAGAATCTGTATTTCTCTTAGATTACTCAAACTAGTTACCTTTTGTTTCCTTGATCGGTAAGGTTAATTGGCATCTAAAAGCTATAGTGCTTTTGCAAGCTCTCTCCCAACACCTGATCCTAGTCAAAGAAAAGTTTCAGGACCGAGCATGATCACCTCTGTTCTTCATGGAAATCCATAAGTCAGTCTATGCCTTGAGATTATCAATCAGTTGCACTGCAAATTTCATTAACCGACTTGTGCCCTGTGTTGTCAAAACTTCCTGATGTCTGACCTAAAGCTACTGAGTGGAAATCTCAATCATTATTAAGAAACTGATGAAATTTAGTATGTACTTTTGCCATTCTCGTTTTCCATAATCCATACTTGGATAGGTTTAGCTTTTTTTTTTTCTGGTTGTAATAATGAGCCATCCGAAACTTGTTACAGGTCACATATATACCCTTTCAGGTACTCATCAGCCCTCTTGGCTATTATGCATGTCATGTTGTCTTCTCATAATCTTTTTGCTAACTGATCTCAAAATCAGAACATCCATCGATTAAGTCTTAGACTTGGGTCATGAAAACTTGTCAAATAACCTTGTTTCTTTTGGCCTCCAGCACACCACAGGATTCCTGTCGAGGTTATAGGACCTCGATAGATTTGTTATGGAGGCGAAGGAACCAAGAATACGATGGTAAACACGAGACAAGGAGTTTAGACAGGTTCGGGCCTCCCGGAGGATAAAAACCCTACGTCCTGTATGTCGTGGTATTGATTGTATATGTTTGAGAGGAGATCCCTGCCCGCCTTATATAGTCGGGGGTACAAGGTTACATGGAAAGAGTCTTAGTCGGTTACATCATGGAAATACTTAGAGTACAAGGCAAGAAGCCTTTCCAATGTCCAGCCGAGTAGTAGAACCTTCCATCTTGTATCGTGGGTTACTCGGTTTCTTCTGGGCTGGTCCGACTACCCTTGTCAGGTTACTCGACCCTTTGGTCTTGAGGGTACCCGGGGGTCATGGTAACGACAGTAGCCTCCAAGTGCTTTTTGATTGATCCAGCGAATTGCTTCCGACTAGTCTTCTCTCCATGTAGAAATTGATCTCAAGTGATATTGAGAAATTAAAAAGGACTTGACCTGAATCAAGTTTGAGGTACTTGACCTCGGGTGGACCAAGGCCAACAGGGCCTTGAATTAGGCATGCTGTCAGTTGGTACCCAACTCTGAATGATATCAGAATAATTGAACAAATGCTTGTTGAAGCAAGTTTGTATGTAAATGTCGTGTATAGAACAACACTCAGCTTTCAGAGCTGATTAAGTCCATAGAGGATATTTGAATAAAGTCAGCATCCGAGTTTGTCGGCTAGGGCTGAAAGCATACTATGTAAATAGTACCCAACTGACTAAGTCGGCCTAAGCTGAAAAACATGCCTACAAAACTGAAAATGATGAATGCACGATCAGTGCATCATACTGATGTAGCCCCCGAGTTACTGTGTAATTCATAGAATTGTATAGTAACTCAAAGTAAGCTGAACCAAGAAATAAGATCTTGATCCAAGTGAAAATAAATTCAACATCCGAATATGTCGGCTAAGGCTGAAAGCATACTATGTGAATAGTATCCAACTGACTGAGTCGGCCTAGGCCTTGAAGAAGGCATGTTTACAAATTTGAAAATTATGAATGCACGATCAGTGCATCATACTGATGTAGCCTTCGAGTTACTGTATAATTCATAGAATTGTATAGTAACTCAAAGTAAGCTGAACCAAGAAATAAGATCTTGATCCGAGTGAATGAATGTACGATCAGTGCATCATACTGATGGGTTGAAAAGTAGCATCCATTATATAAGGAACTCATGTTTTCCTGCGCACAAGGCAATTAGAACAGGAAGTCACAATGAGTCTCAGCCAAGAACTTCTCATTCCGAGCTGGTGTCTAGGTCCATTCAGCTAATCAGCCAGGGATGATTGCAACCCGTAGCCCCCAAGCTGTCTCTCAACGAAAACAATTGAGATTCAGAAGAGGATAAATTCTAAGTATTATCCGACTTAAATTGTCAAGGATATAAGACAACCCGTGTGCCTGACAAGTCTGCCGAGAGAATGGTGGAACTCACGCAAGTGAGTCCACGTGGACTGGCCTCTGAGTTTGCGGATAATCAGAATGATTATGTGCAGACTCAAAAGAGACCAGAAACATTAAGATTACTGATAATACAGTTGTTTTGAATCTTCGTGGAACTCACGCAAGTGAGTTCACGTGGATTAGCCCCCGAGTCTGCGGATAATCAGAATGATTATGTGCAGACTCAAAAAGAACTAGAGACGCACAGACTGAAATCTGTACAATTAGACTGAAAAATAGCTGAGTGAAATAACAGCTAAGACAATGTAGCCGAGTGAATAAATCTTTGATCTGGCTGCCATAACTGAACAAAATAACAACTGGATAGTTGTAGCCGAGTGGCTCTGGCATTGTAGTAGTTTGACTGAGTGATTATAGCCAGAGTGGTTTGCTTCGAGTTATTACTACCGAGATGATGAGGAAATTCTACCAGACATTTTATTTTGTGCACGGTGGATATCACATATGTTTCACCTATAGTATTTTTGCAATGCTATGGATGCAATGTTTTTGTGCATGATGCTATTGGAAATAATTAGCAAAGGTTATTTAAAAAATTTCAACTTTTTGCTTCATTCTCCCCCCCCCCCCCCCCCTTTTTTTTTTCTTTTGCCACGGTTTCTCCACAAAACCGTGGTTTCCTCACGGTTTTCACACGGTTTTTTCATGGTTTTCGCGAAAACCGCGTAGTTTTTATTTCAAATTCAAAATTCACGTTTGTGCAGTTTTCTCCGCGGTTTTCGTGGTTTTCATGAAAACCGCCAAACCGCCACCTGGTGGTTTTCAACCCTTCCACGAGATTTCAAACCCTGGTTATTACTACCGAGTGATGAATAGCCTTTGACGAGCCCACGATGAACTGACAAACCAAGCATGGCACTTGCTCACGTGGTTTGTGGTCATGCGAGCATCTTCAGCTGTATAGCAAGGCTAACGGTAATGCATGGTAAGCTCTGTGCCTCTGTTTATGATGCCAAGACAGCAGCAGGGCAAGATGAGCCTTGGCATGACCTCCGGTTGTGTTGGCAATGGGGAGGAGAACTTCTGCCACGACGGTGGTGTGCGCCTTGGACAGCACAACCAGAATAAGACATCCACAGCGCGCGCGATGGAGGCTGGGGACAGCACACTAGTCCGTCTTCAATGCTTGAAGTTGCGAGAGCACAGCCACAGATTGTAGCTCTCAAAGTGGAGCGGTACGAGGCGAGCTCTGACGATGCAGTGGGTGCAATGACGGTGGTGCACGACCTTATCGAGCTTGAGCCATATGGCGAGACAGACGACGGCGACAGTGCCCGAGTAGGCCGAGCTCAAGCCACACGGCGAGACAGACGACGGTGAGAGATGACTCCAGGGGCATATGTGCGGCGCGGTCAACTTGAGCTGCGCTGGGTACACTCTTGACGAGTTGGAAGAGAACGAGGAGCGGCTAGTCCACTGCCTGTGAGCGAGCTTCAAGCGGCGCTTGGCGCGTTGAGTTCACAAAAAGGCACGACGATATCATGGGTCTTGGTGCGATGCACGGTGCTTGACGTGGTGATCTTGCTGAGCAATACAGCGAGCTTGCATCATTGTGCAACACAGCTATCTTGAGTAGCGCGACGAGTGCAGACCAGAGCATTGAGGTCGGTAAGCACGGTAAGCTCTTGACCAGTCGAAGTTCAGCGTAGGGACGGAGCCCCCCAAGTGGCTGAATATTTCTTCTAGTCGAGCAGTTCTGGTCGAGCAGTCTTGGACCTTCTGGTTGAGCAGCCCTGGCCAAGTAACTCTGGCTTTGCAATATGTTGTCTGAAGATTATATCCAGGTAATTTTTGCCAGGCAGTAGTATATGATTGGATTGAGCCTGCTATAGGTCTGGCCGACTAGTATCTGCCGAGTAATTGGAACTCACCAATATATTGTTGAGTGAATGTGTATGTCATTCGTCTGATCTTGACTAATGAAGCTCCGCTCTCTTGTGACGGTCTGTGGTATCAGGTCTTAATGAGCGAGTGCGTTACGAGGCATACGACGGCAGGACGAGATGAGCTTTGGCGTGAACTCCGGCTGCGACGAACAGGCATGCTTCAGCAGCGAGGAGGGCTCCTAGCCGCGACGTCAATGTGCGCTCTGGACGCGACAGCGAAGCAAGCGCGGCAGAGAAGCAAGCGACTGCACATTGAGGTGAACTCCTGCTGTGACGAGAGAAGCATGCTCTGAACATGGCAGCAAGGTGAGCGGCACCATGATTAGATGAGCCCCGGCCGCAACGGCTTAAATCAGCTTCACACATCTGGTTAGTTTGAGCTTGATACAGGCCGAGTAATATTGCAGCCATCGTTTGCAGACTGATAGCTTCACATTGGCCATGTGTGTTATACATCTCTTTGTGCTATATTAACCGGGAGATTAATAGCAATAGTGATTTGAAGAAATCCATAAAACTGATAACTGCCGAATGGCATCAAGCTCCTAAGCGTGGAAGATACGCTCATGAACTCTAAGAATGGTATGATGAATTCCTGTAGATTAAAACATGATAATAGATTAAGCAGTAATCTGTAAGAAACAATCAATTATATGACTGCAACAGCAGGGTTGGTTTTAGTCATCATAATTAATGTGTATCGGTTCAGCCGATCTTTTCAACTCTGATGGCCGAGTTACGGCGTACAAAAGTCTACAAAATTAACGTAAGTCGTAAGATAAAAAGGGTGAGTGTTTGTCAAGTGAGCCTTTTTGACTGTTTTCAGAGACCGGTTGTCGCCTTATGTTTATGCACTCTTTGAGCTCAGCCAGCCCTGTATGACGTGGGACACTGGGTCAGCGCACGTTTAGGGAAACGACGGCATGAATGAGTCAGAGCTTCACAATCAGAGCAGACAAGGCTTACTTAGTCGGTGAAAGATACTCAAGACATGACTCATAAGGTGTGTATAGCCCCCGGCTCTGTAGGCAGTAAATATATGTTACTGGGTACAGAGCCAAAGATGAATGATATTTGATTTATGTGAAGGCACATAAAAATGCGGAGTGGTAAGCACTTGAATAAATGATAGAACAAGTGTAAAAGCACTTGGAAATATGATGAAAATCAAATAAGTAACTTAGCTTATAAAGTAAGATGTGTCGTTGTCGTAGTGCCGAGATGAGCACGTGGTCAGTCGGATGACCAAGATGTAAGTAGCCGTCATTGCCACATGCTGAGTAGTCGTAAGGCCGAGTAACCAAAATCATATGGCCAAGTTTGCCGTGACTGAGTGGCTGGTGTCAGGCGCCGAGTGATCGTCGCAACATGCCCAATGTCAGCACACCTGTTCTTATGAAAACAATTGGTGCATGCAAGATATATACAAGATATGATCCGTAATAAGCAAATCATTAATTGAATTGCTAAGGAATAAAATAATGTAGATGACATAAATAAAGACAGAAAGTCCCTGTTAGGCTTATCTGTTTAGGAGTTAATACTTCCAGAAAGCCAATTATGAAGTTGCTGATTTGAGAAAACCAATATAGAGATGATGAGCATGTATACGTCCGTAATGATTGTAGTGTATCTAGAATACTGAAGTTGCTGATTCTAGAAAATCAAGTTGATGCCATGGTGAAGGCAGAAGTGCATGAGACGCCATCTCTGTAGAGATGAATATCTAAACGGTAAATGTCCAATAAATATGATGGCCGGAGGTAAATGACCGTGGCCAATAAATGATTAGAAGTCCAGAAGTAGAATTATATCCAAAGATGAATATGTGAGATAATGAATATGATATATGAATATCCCAGAATTCCAGAGGTAGAGCATCCAGGTTCTAGAAATCCAATAAATAGAAATCGAGGAATAGAATAATATACTGAAGTATGAATGATTAGAGCTCCCAGAAGGCTATTAATGTAGAGAAATCCAATAATATAGGATGCCGTTATTGAGAAATCCTGACGGCCAATATTGAGAAATTCATATAACTAATATTTGAGAAATCCAAATAGCCAATAAAGAGAACCAGATGGCCAATTAAGAAATCCGGATGGCCAGTATTAAGAATTCCAAATGGCCAATATTCCTGGTAAGCATGGCCGAGAAATCACCACAATATACCAAGTGGCCGGGTGACCGTGGCAGTATTGCTGTCATGGTTGAGCAGCCGGCTAAGGAGGCGCAGCTTTCCATGTCGAGCCCCCAGACTGCGAGAAGGGCCATGTTGGGGGTACAGTTTGTAAACCTTGTCCGAATGAGGCGTTAAGCATCCAAGACGACGGTGGGCCAATAGAACCCTGTCGATACGTGAGGTTGCCTGATCGCCGCGAACGCCCGAGTGAATGTCCTAGAGAAGTTGCTGACCATCGGAGCTTGTCGTGTACAATGAAGTTGACGCAAAACAGCCGTCAGTCGTCTTCTTCTAGATGTCGGTGTTGTCTACAGCCATGGCTTCTAAAGCGTCAGGCTGCGGCTATAAAGGTTCAGTCGGCGAGAGAGCATGAGTGTCCCTTTTGATAGAAGGTGGCCGAGTGATTGTGTAATGATCACCGGCAAGAGGTCGATGAGCAAAGCCAATACAAGCGGCCATCGTGTTTGTAGCTGTATGTCGTGTCTGTAGCAAGTACATCGCCGTGAGACCATCGTGTTCGAGTGGTCATCGCCAGCGTATGTCGGGTGACCGCCGTGGCCGGGTGGCCGTCGCCCTATGCTGCCGAGTAGACACCATCATACGCGAGTACATAGTCGCCGTGGCCACCGTGGCCGATGGTCGTGTGGTGTACATGCCGCCGGGTCGTGAGTATACGCCGGGCTTGGTTCATTTGATCCCAATCAGCTCCTAGATTCCATGACCAGATGCATGTAGATGTAGCACTCCGCTGTACGCCGAGTAGACGTCATAGTCAGATGTCCATTGCAATATGCCGCCGTATGTTGAGTAGCCGCCGCCGGCCTGGTCGCTGTTGTACAGCGTATAGCCCCCATGGCCGAGTAGTTGTAATTGTACAAAAACAGGCTACTCATCAGGCCTGGGCTATCAGCAATTGAGTCGGACTTGGTGTACGTCGAGTCGCCGCTGTACGCCATGTAGCCGCTGCCCAGCGTCGAGCGACAGCGGCGGCAGCGAGATCAAGATGTCGCTGATAGCATGCATGAATCACCTTCCCGGAAGAAACTCGTACATGCAAAAGCATAAATACGTGAGACTCGTATTCAGGCCCAAACTCATCACGTAAGGAGATGAGCTAGGTTCATTAGCATTAGCAATAAAGAAATAAAAAAGTAAGTAAGGAAAAAAGCTTCCCTGTTAATGACGTGAGTCGCTCGGACTCCCGATTCTCACGGAATCAGAGTCCTAGTTGATGAACTCGACGAGTTGATCTCTCTTGGCGACTCCGGTTTCCATGATGATGATGATCACGGGCGGCGCAATCCATGGCAAGTTGATGCCAGATTACCGCACAACCGTGCTGAGTCGCCGACTTGTTTGCGGACAGGACAACAGCAAACGTAGCAGTCGCCATGACGAACTGACGAAACTTGCCGTCTCGCCGAGTAACCCAGGCGGAGAGTGCTCCTCTGGACGTAGATGCACCGTGATCAAGTATGACCCGGTCGATGCCGCTGCACAAGCCGCCTGCTTACTCGACGTGACCATGGAGCCAAAGCAGAGTTGATGTAGATTTTGTCCATCGCACTCAACGGAGGATTCCAGCGCACCCCTTCTTCCTGACGCGCCACTGTCGAGGTTATAGGACCTCGATAGATTTGTTATGGGGCGAAGGAACCAAGAATACGATGGTAAACACGAGACAAGGAGTTTAGACAGGTTCGGGCCTCCCAGAGGATAAAAACCCTACGTCCTGTATGTCGTGGTATTGATTGTATATGTTTGAGAGGAGATCCCTGCCCGCCTTATATAGTCGGGGGTACAAGGTTACATGGAAAGAGTCTTAGTCGGTTACATCATGGAAATACTTGGAGTACAAGGCAAGAAGCCTTTCCAATGTCCAGCCGAGTAGTAGAACCTTTCATCTTGTATCGTGGGCTACTCGGTTTCTTCTGAGCTGGTCCGACTACCCTTATCAGGTTACTCGGCCCTTTGATCTTGAGGGTACCGGGGTCATGGTAACGACAATTACATTCAGTAACTGTCTCTATCCTCCCACTAACAGATCACACGACAAAGTTGCCTTGAATTTTTTTTTCTTTAATCAGAACTCTTGTACTACTGCCAGCATTTTTTTTCAAGTAGTATTCGATCTCAATCATTCAGAGGCTAGTCCTCTTGCAGCTTAAGCAGTAATCCCACTAACTGAATTTGTTTCCAGTAGGTCTGCTCTCCTTACTGACTGCGCCTTATCATGGATATCATTCCTTGTTCAATTCATCACTCAATCTCTTCTCTCTTGCATTTTTTTTATATATCTACCCACTAAATACTTGATTCCATGCGTATCTGCTCTGTACTTTAAATCATCTGGTTGGCTCGCATGAAAACATTGTATTGTCCTTGTGCACTAACAACTAACCCATTTTGCCTTGAACTTCTAACCATCAATCCATTTATTCTTGTTCCTTGATCCTATTTGTTGGATGTCTGAAGCTTCATGCAGGTACTCTCAGCAGCTTTACCTAACCTTTTGTTGAAATAAAATTTCATTCTTAGTGTAAAACCTTTAACTCATTATACCATCTTATACTTCAACCAGTGTTCTGTTACAGATTGTGTCTCTTTAGTCTGTATCTTCAGCCTGTATTATGTACTTGCATAACTGTCCCATGACAACTGAATCTGATGTCTGGCAAACTTCAAAGATACTTTCGTACATAAGTAATAACTGTATCAAGCCTCTTTTGAGAAGTCCATACCCTTGATTTTAACTACATCAGTTCTTATCTTAGCTTGATCCTTCTTAACTTAATAACAAGTTTCAAAAATTGAGACTAAAAAGACTAACAATCTGTATGAATCCTCAACCCTGTTCCATTCACTTCAATCATATTGACAGATTGGGGAAGATGTGATACCTGTGTTCAATCGAAGGGATAACAGCCGCCTCAGGCTCCTCCATCTTCTCTCTCGCACGCCTGCCCCTGCTCTCGCCTGCTAGCGCCCGCGCGCCTAATCGCAGCACGCCGTCGTCCGCTCCCGCCTGCTAGCGCCCGCGCGCACCCCTTCCTCACATGGCGCGAGGGCGCCCGCCCGCCCAGCTTCAATCCAACAGCGCGCGACCAATCCTTGCCGCTCCAATCCAGTCCTCGCGCGCGACTAGCTCACTAGGGTTAGGGTTACCTCGGTCAGGGGTGGAGAGGGAGACAAACAGAGAGACGTCGGGTCTTCGATAGGAGAGGGTCGCGTCCAGAGAGAGAGGAGGACGGGTAGAAGAGTCCGGCCCCCTTTTCCCAATCGGTTTTCCTTTTTTTAAAATTCACGAAAATTGGTTTCTCTGACGCCGGTACTCTTCGATGGCTAACAGAGGCTTCCGATCTGGAAAAGGATGGCGATTCTGTAAAATTTCAAATTGGATGGTGATTTCGCAATTAGACTTCGGAATGATGGCTGAAACGCCATTGTCCCTTTAGAAATTTAGATCTAAATGGCAAGTAGTGTATGTTTAAAGGCCGCTGAATACCGTCTAGACGACACGATTTTGCACAGCCAGCAAAGTTTGCCCTTCATTCATCCCTCTGCTCTCGCGGAGATAGAGTCTGCAGGGCAGATGGCAACTCTCACGGTCACCGCTCCTTCCTCTGCTCTCGCCGGAGCACTCCAACCCACTGCGGACCACCTCCGCGTCCCCACCGTCACCTCCCGCTCGACCCAAGCCGACGCCACTGCCCTCGCCTCCCTCACTGCCCTCCTCTCCTCCGACCACCCCGTGGCTTCCTACCCCTCCGCACTCCCCCGCGCTCTCCGTGCCGCCGCCGACCTCCGCCTCCCACGACTGGGCCTACAGTTTCACGCCCTCCTCGCGAAGACCGGCCTGCTCGCGGACCCCTTCTCCGCCTCCGCCCTCCTCCACCACTACGCCACCCTCGGCCCGCTCCCCCACGCACGCCTCCTCTTCGACAGGATCCCCAAGTCCGCCTCCCCCGTCGCTTGGAACACCATGATACTACGGTACAACCGCAAGCGAGTAATTGTTGGCTGTGAAAGCTGTCTCCAAGTTGCAATCTTTGTCTGTGGCCACTTTCCTTTGGTTTTTACCTGTTTCTGTGGCAGGTACGCGCAGGACGGATTCTTGAACGAGGCCTTCGAGCTGATGGCGGCTATGGATGAATCCGGCGTCCCTGTTGCTATGTCAACCTGGAACGCTGTTTTGACCGGGTGTGTTCGTGGTGGGAACGAAGAGCTTGCCGTTGAATTGTTCGGCAAAATGGTTTCAGCAGGGGGCATGGGGCCTAATGTGGCAACGCTCAACACCCTGCTTCATGTGATTGCAGTGTTGCGCAGGTTCGATGTGCTCCGGGAACTGCACGCATTTGTGCTGCGCAACGCGTGTGTTGTGGGGCTAGGGCCTGTGGATTTTGATCGGCTCTGGGAGTCCCTGGCTGCAGGGTACATGCGCAGTGGATGTGTGCACTATGCCAGTCATGTGTTTTCTGATGTCAGGACAAACACCTGTTTGCTGGGAAACCTGATGGTATCAGGATTTCTTGACTCGGGGCAGAGGGATCAAGCATTCAACGTATTCCGAGAAATGGCATTTGGGTGTGGTTATGAAGCTCAACATCTGCCATCAAATTCGCTTACGCTGGTTCTCCCTTATGTCAATCTGGCAACAAAGAGAGGCTTAGAGATCCACGCTTATGTGTATCGCCATGGTTTCGAGTGTGACACGTCAGTGTGCAACGCATTGATGGCAATGTATGCAAAAAGGGGGGAGTTAATCTTGGCGCAGAGAATTTTCCAAAGGTTAGATGATAAAGACACTGTGTCATGGAATACTATGATCTCAACTTTTGCAGCAATCCAAGATTTTGATCTTTCATTTGAGCTGTTCCGAGAGATGCATCGTTGTTATACCAGGCCTGATGACTATACATTTACATCGGTTCTTAATGCTTGCAGCTTTGCTGGATATCTTCGGCAAGTATCTGCATTGCATGGACAAATGATCCGAAATGGACTTTGTCATTCCTTTGTTGACGATCTGAATTCTCTCATGGATGCTTATGGAAAGTGTGGGTCCATTGACAGTGCTCAAAAGATCTTTGATGAAACAAATTGTAAGGATACAATTTCGTGGAATATCATCATTTCGTGCTATGGGTACAGTGCCTTTCCTCATCAAGCAGTCATACTTTTCCATCAGATGCAAGCTCAAGGCTACAGACCGACTCGTGTCACTTTTATTGCTGTGCTGGTGGCCTGCAGCCATGCTGGCTTAGTAGATGAAGCACTGCGTTATTTGGAAGCAATGCATAGAGACTACAATATTCCTGCTGATGAGGCTCACTATGCCTGCATAGTGGACTGTTTGGGTAGAGCAGGTCAACTACAAAATGCTTATGATTTCATTAAAGGAATGCCTTTAGTTCCCAATGTTTGTGTGTGGGGTGCATTACTTAGCAGTTGCAGGATACATGGAAATATTCACCTAGCAGAAATTGCTGCAAAGAAACTCACTGAGCTGGACCCTCAACATTCAGGATACTGGATTTTATTAAAAGACATCTATGAGAAAGCCATGAGATGGAATGATGTATCACAGCTTCAAAGAGCTATGAGAGACAAGGGCATTAAGAAGTGCCCAGGTTATAGTTGGATCGAGGTTGGAGATAGCGAGCTTCATAGATTTCTTACTGCTGACAAGCTCCACAGACAACGCAACCAGATATATGAAACATTGGGCGGCTTAACCAAGCAGTTGATAGATGAAGGATATGAACCTGGAATAGGTGCGGATTTAACATATATTGATTGAATGTATTCATGATGAGCTACAGTTGGCAGACCTTGTGCCTCTTATATTTATAGCTAAGGGAGATACATAATAATAACAGCCCTAGAGGCTTGCTTAAGATTCCTGTTGACTTCACTTGACTCAAACTTGCAGCTCAAACCTTGACTTACTTGCATTACAGCCTAAGCCTAAGGTACAATAGACTTACATTTTACAGCTCAAGTCTTGACTTACTTGCATTGCAACCTAAGGCACACTAGACTAACATATTAAGAAACTTACAACCGTGGCGGGAGCCAACGGCCACGCTCCGCACCTCCCTTCCGCCGCCCACCCCGCTTCGGACCGCTGTCCTCGCACCACGCTGTCGCCGGAGAAGACGATCCCGGTAGCTGGCACGTGGTCTCGAGGCTCCACCACCCACATTCGTCGCTTCCCGAGCCCACCTGCCCCCGCCTCTCCACGGCGCGCCACAATTACACCTCCGCGAGCCCCCCCCCCCCCCCCCCCCCCCACTCCTTCCCTCCGCATGTGTCCCTCTGTCCTCCCTCAAACGCCTTGCGCTCCTCCCCGAGTCCCGCCGCCGTTGTCGCCGTGCCCCGACGCCCTCTCCCTCTCCCGTGCCATCGTGGTTGCCACTCGTCGTGCTGGGCCGCCGCCGCGCTCGTCTTCCTCCACTCCAATTTGCCGCCGCCCCTCCCTCACTAGACGTCGTCGGCGAGCCTGTCCCTGTCCCTTTCCGTTGTCGTGACGGAGGAGCAGCGGTGCGGCGGAGGACAAGGGCTAGGCCCTGACGTGGGAGGCCGCGCTGAGGAGCTGCGCGAGGCACAAGGTGCCGCGCACCTCGCGGACACGACACAGGCCGAGCTCAGGGCCGCGCTGGAGCGACTCGATGAGGCTGCCGCGGCGGCGGCCGCGACCGTGTCGAGCTTACTTGTTGGTGATGGTTTGCCCGCGTCGAGCTCGCCGATGTGCTGGGGCTAGTCCGCCGAGGCCGCGCCCACGTCGAGCTCCAAGATGGACATGGGAGACCGGGAGATGCGGGTGCGCCTGTGTCGCCTCGTCGACATTCGACCGCACCTGCGCCGTCGTTCTGTCGTGGCGGCTTCTTGTTGGTGGACGAGATGAAACTGCTCGATGAAATGATTCAAAGAGAAAGGCTATTATATAGCACCAGTTTTACAACACCTGTTGGAGCACATGACCGAAGACCTTCAAAACTGGGTCAATGTGGTGCTCTATAACTGATTTTACAGCGTCATTTTTACAACATTTCGACATAAGACTGACCGATGCTAAAAACCTGATGTGTGGGCCACTCCCTTTACGATGCTGAGAATCAACTCAACACCCACAGCGAACGACACCGATGCCCAACTGCAAGTGGAAGCATTTGCGTCAGAACGTTAAGTTCTTTACTCATTTTCTTGTAGTGAGAGGTCTCCTACGCATGTACATGATCTGCAGGCCGGCGTTTTCGTTTCAGCATCAATTGCTGCAATGGTTTTCATCGAGTCTGTTTCAGGATCGGTTTTCATGGAAAACAATTCTCTGCGGACCGTCCTGCTTTGCGGACCCGCTCCAGATTCATGCCGCGTGGACGCCTCAAGCCATCCGACGCAGGCAGTTTCTCGGCTTCCTCTCCGGGCTCCCTCGCAGCGCTCGGTTCCCCGGCGACTCCAACGGCTCGACCTTCATCTGTCCACTCGGCTCGGAATCAGCAACAGGAGCGTGGCTCCTCGTTCACCGCCGCCGATCCGCTCCAGAAACGCCCGCACGGCCTTCATCTCCGTAGAGATTAGAGTATGTCTCCTACACTGCCTCTCCACATCCAAAATTCTTTTCGTGCGGCGGGCTCGGAGCTTTGAGACGCTCAGCAGCTACTCGCTGTGCGTTGCGAATGAATGCCGGAGCGGCCGCGGCGGCGTGGTCTTGCTGTGCGGTGGCGGCGACCTCGCCGGTTGAGCCGAAACCATGAGCCATCCGAGGCGAGAGAAGGTTAAGCCGTGGAGTCGTTGCGGAGTCGTGTGAGAAACGAATGTCCGTCGGTTGTCTAGATGAGTCCACGCGGCAGGCATCCGTAGCAGGGCGTCAAAACAGCGTTTTGCGGACGGTCCTCAGGGAATTTATTTCCGGTTTTCATGGCCACTATGCACTAATACAATATGGGCTTTTAGTGGCAGGCTTTTTGGGCCTGTAGAGCTAACTCGAAACAGCAGCGTCACCAGAAATCAGGTTCAATGGTGGGCACGTTGACATCAGCGTGTCCGTCATGGAGTCAGTATCAACAGTGACGGGCATGCTGACATCAACATGCCCGCCACTACAATGGTTTTGTCAAATTAAATAAAAAAAACTAATACATCTAATCTGCCCTGATGTCTCCTTTGATGTTGCTATATAGCAACACTAAAGCAAACAGTCTTGCAAATAAGAAGTAAATGAGGCTTATCACCAAATGACAAGAAGTGAAACAAGCTTAGGTACCGTTGAACTGCATAGTAATCTTACACCATCCATTCATATTACATTCGTGTAGCACAAGTAAATAGAGTAATTATGCTAGATCAGACTACCAGCACTTCATTGAGATTACATTCATTCGAGCATTGCAGCATGCAAAGTAAAAAGTGCAGAACTTACAAGCATCAATACTTGTTGCCACATACCAGATCCGGTGTGCAAGTAAAAGGCAGTTAAGTTTGGAAAAAATGCTAACAAACAAACGTGCAACTCAAAAGCACATTGTTACCTGAATGTTGGTATGTATTTTGACTGTATGTCGTCCAGAATTCAGACTACAAGTGCAATGTTCTTATTTCTCATACTGCTAGACAGTAATGACACGGATTCAAACTACCGGATCATATTTCTCATGTTGCTCGACTGAAAATCATCAAGGAAGTGCCTATTATTTCAATATTGTACTAACATATAGCATAAGTGGACGTGCCGCACAAAAATACATCACAGATGCAGTGAGAAACCAAAATGGATCTAGCTAACTAACCTGCAATTCATCTCCGAGAGCAGTAAACAATAAGTCATAGCACTTCTTGAGTGAAGATTCAGCATATCACAAACCTTACGCCAAGGTGGAGGCATCGTCGTCGCGGCACCGCCACCCGCAGCCGCCTCGTCATCGCCATCACCGCGCTACCAGATCCGCCGCCGCCACCCGATATGGACGCCGTCACGCTGAGGAAGCTGGGCCAGGCATGCTCGCGCCACGCCGCGCTGCTCCACCACGCCGGATCCGAGCCTCGCCACCACGGACCTCGCTGTCGTCGCCACCACGAACCCTACCTAGGAGGAAGAGAGAGAGAGAGAGAGAGAGAGAGAGAGAGAGAGAGAGAGAGAGAGAGAGAGAGAGAGAGAGAGAGAGAGAGAGAGAGAGAGAGAGAGAGGAGTGAGCATGGGGAGAGGGGAAGGGAGGTCAGCCGCACCACCATCGCCACCACGAACCCTACCTGAGAGAGAGAGAGAGAGAGAGAGCTCTTAGAGCCGCCCATTTGCATACCCTATCTTTCTAATGTGCAAATTAGAGCCGTGGTAGCACGAGATGAGGCACGGAAATTCATGGGAGCATCAGTAGTTGTTCTAAAGGGGTTTTGGCTCCGGAGATATACAAAGGTTTTGCTCTTGTGAGCGATCTAGTAGTGCAGAAGATAAGGCTCGCCACGGACTGCGTAAATGTAGTTTGGAGTTTGCCGGGAACTGGAATGGGACCATATGGTCACATAGTTTGGGAGATTTCATTGAAAAGACAAAGCTTTGTCGTCACATAAATTGTTCATGAACGTCGAGGATCTAATGGTGACGCCCGCTGCACAAAGTTAGGTTCATTTATCGTTAGGAAGACATGTTTGGTTTTTAACTCCACCAGATGAAGTGTGTACCCTATTGTCAGCTAACTGATTAATAAAATGTGGTGCTTACCTAGAAAAAAATACAGCCGCAGCCAGACGCACCCACCCCTTTCTTCTTCCTCCAAGCATTTCCTCTTCACATCATTGCCCCTATCGATTCTTCACCGTCTTCCTTCATCTCATGCCAATAACTGCTAAAATGGTATTACAAATCTCGCTAGAACGGCTCGTTTTTTATCAAAAGCTTGTGTTTTAGTTTTTGATGCAACAAGTCAGGGAAAAAGCTTCTTAATTGTTGGTACCAAAAAAAGAACAGCGGATTTAGTAGCATCAGCTGCAATAAGGACTCGTTGTCATTATGTTAATAAAAAGTGGTTCAGTGGTATGTTAACGAATTGGTGGATTACCAAAAATAGACTTTCTCAATTTAGAGACTTAAGAGCAGAAGAAAAGATGGGAAAATTCAACCATCTTCCAAAAAGAGATGTGGCAATCTTAAAGAAAAAATTATCCACCTTCCAAAGATATCTCGGCGGGATTAAATATAAGGAAAATTCCTTCCTGGCCATCAAAAGAAATACTCATTCCTTTCTGGCCATAAAAAAAATTCAACTTCCTTATTGACCATCACACCTATCTTTTTTGCCTAAATGGCCACTCTGTAACACCTGTTATCTCTTCAGAGTTCAGACTTGTCAAATACTAGCATTTTGCCCGTGCGTTGCTACGGGTGTCAGAAATAATATGATGTAAGAATAAAATATTATATACATAACTAAACAAGAACAAACGCAGGGTTGATGCCAAATTTGCGAAGTATAATTTAACCAATCCACCTCTCTATTGGCAAGCCTTCTCTCCAAAAGCAAGTCCATCTTGACATAGTCCCCCCCCCCCCCCCCCCAAAAAAAAAGTCCATGTTGACATAGGTTTGAGCTGAGACACTCCAGCAGCTTGAAGGTCCCCTTATGGCTTTCGTCCTTAAGGACAACATCTCCTCAACCCCTGGAAACTGCCATCTGATCTATAAAGACCCTAGGTTTCTATATCAATTATCTTGCATGAATCCTTTGTAGCAGAGGAACAAACAAGGAGGGGCTTATTGATTATTTGTGTGATGGTCATCATTCATATTTGAAAATATTATAGAGCATAAACATGGGTTACGAATTTATACTGTTATAACATCATTTCACTGACAAATAATGCATGTCACAACATTTAAGAACCTTAATCAAACAACCAGTTGTTCCATTGTATCCCTCGCAAAAAAAAAAAAAAAGTTGTTTCATTGTATCAATGTGGCAGCTGGAAACTGAGGATTAAGGAATTGCAACATCACTTCAATGTGGCAGCTGGAAACTGAGGATTAAGGAATTGCAACATCACTTCAATGTGGCAGCTGGAAACTGAGGATTAAGGAATTGCAACATCTATAGTGTCCCAGCTATATGTACCTGTTGTAGAACAATGCTGAACACATGCATGCATAATGCATTAGTGAAATATGAGCAGGCAACAATGAACGGAAAAAAAAAAGAGAAAAACTATCTGACTGCATGAGGTTCGAACCCACGTCTGCTAGTTGAGAGCAACCCGCTCTACCACCAGACCAAACGTTAGCTTGATAACAGAAGCGACTCGTTTTTTATAAGAGTAAGCCAACAGTAACTCGGACATTTGAATTTAAGCCAAACCGAATTCAATTTCAAATCGGATGGCAGAGGTCTGAAATCTCGAGCTGACGACTTCTTTGAGACTTATTAAGTAGTAGAGATTTGGAAAATGACCACCGATGCCCCTTACACCCTGACCAATGAACCATATTCTTCTCCATTGCAATCCCCAAATCGATGTGAAGGTGAAGGCTCGGCTGCTGCGCAGCAGCCGAAAGAGTGCAGGCAGGCGGGACGAGCGTGGGAGTGGGCGAGGTGTGGCTGCTGCAGGCCACGGGAGCTAGCGCGACCGCCGCAGGATTGGCGCGCGCGTGGGCAGCTGCTTGGGGACGAGCGCACAAGCATTTGTGGGGATTTTTTTTTTTTTTGCTTTTTTTTTAAGCCAGCTGTGGGAAAATTTTACAGCGGATTGGCTTTCTGATGCGTATGTGCTGTCTTCCTCATCTTAGCTCATGCACAAGTATGGAGATTACTAGGTGAGTACCCCGCGCGTTGCTGCGGGACATAAGCATATGACACAACTACCAGGGGAAATGGACATGCATCCAAATAATTGAAAGAAAAGAATGTGCAAGCAATCCTGGGAATGAAAGTTGGGGGCAATATTTAAGTACATCTTGTAAATAAAATCTAACTGGCTATGATTTTTCCAGTCAGCTTGTTTCCAGAAAAGCCATCGTCTAAAAATTGGTACACAATTACATGAAGTAGATGAGCTGTAATTGTACTGAACACAAACTATCAGGAAACATGCAGGCAATTTCATTTTCCGTACAAAATCCTACACCCAGTTCTTCAGGCTGAAGTTATAGCTGCCGAGACCACCAACGCCGCAGCAAGCTTGCAATGTGCTGAAAGCTGCATTTTACCAACAAAATGTTCATACCCAGCCCACCAATATGAAACGTAAAATGTAGTCCTAGATAACAACTAAAGAATGGATCAGTTCATGGTACAAACCATATCGTTAAAATGACTCCAGTATGTGTTATGATAAACATTTAGAAGGTTCAACTCAACAAAATATTCCAAATAAAAAGTAGCAGAAACAGAGAAACATCTCCGGACCATTAATCTATATATGGAGAGTTTCAACAGCATGATCAGGCAAACCAAAATATGAGACTGAAGGTGGCGTGGACATCCATGACGACGTGAAGAATTTGGAGAACTTTGTCCATCTTCCATGCTGAGGAGAGGCACAAATTATTTTTGAAGGTGAATAAAATGATTTGACAGGTTTGGTGACCAAAATTATTGCATATATATAGGGGGAGAGAGATATATGAGATGTAAAGTTTTATGTTCAGGCTGATTCAATGATGTGTGAGGGCAAGCTGAGTGCAAGCCGAAGATTAAGGGTAAATAAAAACTCCGGCTTGACATCAAATCTAAGAGGATAAATTCCGCAGGGGTTTCGCCGGACCTCACGCGGCCGCGTCACCCGAAATACAGCGTTCGTTCGATCTGCATTCTGGTGTCCGCTGCGATGTTAGCATCTGTCCTCTATTTGTCAACTGGACACCGTGTTTTGTTGACTATATCCGGTGGAAAGAATCAACGTTGCTGACTATCTCGTATTGAAATTCTATAAATTGCCCCCCAGGTTCCACCCGTCCTCCTCATCCCTTTGCATCTGCTTCTTTGTTGTTGCCCAGTCCCCTTCCTTTGCGGTCGTTTGTGCTTGCTGGTTCTGTTTTCATGGCCCTCACGAGGTTGAGCGATCTTTCGCCAGGGTCGCCCGTGCTTGCGAATACTGCGGCGACGTGACGCCGGTTCTCCGTTGCATATTGATCTTGTCCTTGTCCTTGTCGATGAACATGCATGCGTTTTCGACGACGAGGAGGCTGTCGCCGGGCCAGCGCAGCTGCTGCCGATGGAGGCCGACGAGCTGGCCATGGACGCGGTGGTCGACGGTGCTGGGCGGCTCGGACCTCATCCCAGACATCGAGCGGGCGCTCACCGCGGCCCGGATGCGCACGCGCCGCGCCGAGATCACCACTTTCGGCGGGTGCGTCCGGAGCGTGCTCGTCATCACCGCAGACGAAGGAGATCGTGAAGAGGAGGGTGAGGACGACGAGGAGGAAGACGAGCGCGCCGCGGCGACGTCGCACCGGAGGCACGCGCTCGCGTCGGTGCAGGAGGCCCTTCGCGGCGTCATGGACCGCTGGGCGGCGAGCAGCGGCACGTCGTCGTCCGGTGGTGGCAACGGGAACATCAAGAAGGAGCCTCGCGCTGCTGGTGGGCGCCGACTGCGACCACGAGGTCTGCAACCCCGTCAAGAGTCCGGCGCACGACTACGTTGCCGGCCTGCGCGGTGCCTGCCTGCCTGGTGACAGAGAGATCGTCGGGTGGCTCAGGGACCGCGGCGTTGAGGTCGTCGACAAGACGGACTCCCAGGGATACAACACCATCGAGTTCTTTCGTGCCGGACAAGGCCCAGGAACTGTGAGCCGTGGTGCGCGAGTTTGTATGCGCCGCCGTTTGCCGTAAAGCGCTGCTGTAAAGTGTCCCATCATCGTCGCGTTTGCCAATAATTTCCGGTGCTAGCTATTGAATATTGATGACTTTGGTACAGTCCGTGCGAGTTGATTTGCAGTTGTCCTCATTTATTTCTTATTATGTTCATGGATCATGCAGTGCTTATTATACACCAGCTAGCGGACGCTGAGCTACGCGGTGAGCGTCGCCGGCGTTCCTCATCCAAAGCTGAAAGTCAAGATGCAGAAGCCGCTGCCGGGGCTGCTCAATGAGCATGGCCTGCCGGCGGGGTTGCTCCTGCACGAGACCACCAACTACGTACGATCAGCTCGCGTGACCCGGAGATGCGGCGCCTGATAGTGCACATCCCGTCCCACTGCGAGGTTGGCTGCCGCGACGGCTCCGAACTGCGGTTCGACGCCACGGTGACGGACACGCTGAGCGACGGCCGCCTGACGGAGGGGGATGGGGTCAAGACCAAGGTGCTCATTTGAGCTAGGGTCACCGCCATCAAGGTCCACTTCATCGCCGGGATCAAGCAGTCACGCACTAGGGAGGCGTACGAGGTCGTCAGGGGTGGCATCACCGTCGATGAGTAATAGTTGTGCGTGATGAGATGGTTACTTGCACAAGTAAAATCGTAGGTGGCAGAGAGATTAATGTGTGGTGTGTTCGTTGTTCAGCGAGATGTTACATCCAACTTGCAGAAATTCATCAGAGCTTGTGTTTACGTGATTTATGATAATATGACACTCTGTCGCCACATTTCAAGCCAACAGCGGCCCAATTATGCAGCGACTAACGGGTTGCAGTTTAGCATACTTCAGTTCGCTGGAAAAGTTCTTGGTCCAATAGTAGAACACGAATGCTTAGATTTGCCTATGATTCGTCAAAAAACATTGAAATGTGCGTGAAGTACTTCCTATTGGAATTCTGTAGATTGGGATTGAACACATTCAGTTGAAGATGATTTGACCCTTAAGCACAGCAATCGGCCCTTTCACCTTTCAAACTGAAACCTTTTTGTATTGTTAAGCTGGATTCAGAGTCGATTAATTACAAGAGGAAACACATGTCCAGTTTTAATCTTCGCTGACCGTAAAATAGTCATCATCGGCGGAGCTGCTGTTTTCTTCTCTCCTCTCCCTCCCTGGTCAAGCTGTGCTCTTTTTTCTTCACTCATGTCTGAATGTTGACTTTGAATGTTGAATTTTTTTACCCGTTTGGCTGACTATCTGCATCTGCATGTGCTGACGTGTTCCATCTTTGACAATGGAGACTGTAGAGAGAGGTCGGTAGAGCAGAACAATGCCTGGATGTGTTAATGATCTCCATGCCAAGGGTGATGGTGGAGAGGTGCCTGATCTGTCCCTTGCTAAAATTGACCTCTCTTCTGAATTGTTTTTAGGTTTCTTTGACGGTTTATTGTGGCAATTAACTCTTTCATTTTCGTAACTTGCTTGGATGGTAGGGTTGTGATGGCGTGAGAGTGGATGCCCCTCTTGAGAAGCTTGTTTCAAGAAGGTGGTCTTCAGCTGCACTCTCTACCAGTGAACATGATGCTGCCAAGAAAGGTGTTGGTTCCGTAAAGAAAGCCAAGTGATCAGTGTCGCCGCTGCTTCGCTCTTTCATGTGCATCCTGGGTTGGAGGGAGCAAGGAGACGTCTGCTGTTCTGAATAAAGTAGAGTTGATATAATAAGCCTTTGATGGCACTTTAATAAAGTAGGGTTGATCAGTTGATGTGATAACCTTCTCGTGGTGCTAGGATTTTTCTGATTTGTGACCCAAGTAGAGCGCGAGAATAATTAGTAGTAGGCACGATGTGTTTGCAACAACAACTGCATCACAAGAAAACATGACGAGTGAAGAATCAAAATTAATATTTTTTTTAAAAAAACACGATTGAATGACGGCAATAAAGTAGTGGCCATTGCAACCCTGAACTCATGCATTGGTTAATAATATCTATTTAGCTACTAAACACTAGATATAAGATTGATCTCGTGTATGACCTCCAGACATAATTAGTGGCAACTCCCCATGCTCTGTTTCCTCAAATTTTTGCAGGATGAGTGGATTTGATTGATTTAATGTCCTGTTAGTGAACTAAACTTTGAATATTCGGTAATTTGACATGCATGGTGTGTGCTTTCATGTTTATAATGAGAAAAGTGGCAACTTTCAGATGCCATGAATGTAGAACTATGGAAGGTGTCCTTTTTTCTTCCCTCATGCACTGCCGTAGCTCACTTTGAATTTGACTTTGCGTGATGTGCTATTATCAGACAGACACATTTTTCTTCCGTCATGCATTGAACATGAATAGTGCCATTGAATGTGACTTATGTGTCTCTTTTGGTTGACTATGTGCACCTGCATGTTCTGCTGTGTCACTTCCCTTTCCTTCCCTATAAGCACTGTGTTGGGTTAATTTTAGTTCTTGCTATATATCCTGTGGTTGACTTCGACTGAGCACAACTTCTACCAGCTACCTTAGAAAAAATGTTACCATGGTTAAATTTCAGTTACAACCTTAGTTGATGCAGAAAGGAAAGATTTTGTTTCATAGCTTAGTTGTGAATTACTAAATATTTTCATCTCCGAATTAGTTCTGCCTTTATAAAGTCCATTATTCACCCATAACATGAACTACTCATATTTTGTTTTTCAAGTATAGTCGGTAGTATATAACTTTGGTTGGTTCAGATTGTTTTAGATAGCAGAAGTATATTTTTATAATGGATGAATAAATATAGTATTGTGCAGTGAAATGCATCCCGAGGTCGAATTTCCAATTTACTGTCATCATTTGATTAGTTTTTATTGTTGGGAGCATATTGCAAATAATTCATCTTCTGGAGCAAGATCAGCAGTTTGTTTGTATGTGTAAAGTGTGCTGGTGATGTCCACCTTTTATTCACTATAGTAAATTGCTAATGGAGAAGTTGTTCTATACGTTCATTTTTTTGCTTGTAAATATACTTGGGATATGTCTGCCTTTTGATTTCTGTGGTGGATTACTGGAACAATTCATTGGGCCAGGATTGGCTTAGTACTGTCAATTGATACTAAATAGATAATCAGTAAAATTTTGATTCACCAAATCAAGACCATGCCCACAATCACAAGGCACACAACCATCTGACCTCCATCTGCCCCTGCCCGGTGAATTGTATGAAACAAACTCAACAACATCCTCCATAGCCCTAGGCACATAATTCCAAAAGAAGCTACAAAAAAAAAATCTGAATTTTCATTAAAAACCAGTTAGCCCTAGGGAGTCTCGATTGCGTGATTGGCAAGATGGTTGCTCTCTCGTCCATAGTGTTTTTTCCCCTAATGGTTTCGTGTTCCCAGGTTGCGATACTTCGTTCATTTTGTTTATTTCATTAGGCACTCCACTGTTCTCGGGCGTAGATTGTTCGACCACGGTTGTCTTACTATCGAGACAAAGTGAATACAATTCAGATCTTCAATTCAAAATCTCATTTCGGTTACGATCCATAAGCCCATGGCAAGAAGACTGGCCCATATATCGTTGTATGGCCCTGCGGAATTTACACACTAAAACCCATCAGTCCGCCTTGAACGAACCATGATTAAAGATTTATCATATCTCCTACATTGAAACCATAAATCAGGCCTCACGCCAACTGTAACGTGCCACCTATATCGATTTCAAGCGAGAGATGGGCGCGCCAGGGGCGCGCCGCAGCGTCTAGTTAAAGTACAATTGATCTATACCTGCGATGGAGATCAGTGTTTAGACCTGATTAGCATAAGGATCGAGAAAATCAGAGTGAGCATGGAATGCGAGCAAAATTACCTCCCGAATGAAGATTGTTAGAGACCTCCCAATGAAACTTGGAAGAAGCGGCCTGCTGATGAACCGCATGAGCGCGGCAGGTGCAGACATCTGCCAACAACATCCCTCCCTAATCAAGATTACTGGCGACCTCCCAATGAAAACTGGAAGAGGTAACAGCCTGTTGAAGAACCAAAATCTGCATGTGAAGCCAGCAGTGTAGCATCCCCACAACAACATCATGTAGGGAAACGGAGGGGACAGGCACTCTAATCGTGAGGGCGAGTGGTATATATATGTGATGTGCAGTAGATGAAATGGAGGAGTAATAGGTTGGCCATTCATAGGTATTCAATGCCATGAAACTGAACCATATTATTCCCTGGAAATGGCGATTACTGAATGAATGATGGCAGTGTAAAGCAACGCATGGAGAGGCATGCGGCTGTTTCTTTAAGTTGGCTGTTTCTACTCTCCCGCAGCAGCAAGGTAATAAAGGGAGTCGTGTGAGGAAGGAAACATAAATTGGATCGAACCTGGAGAGTCGCTAATGGAAAGGCTGAGGTGCAGTGGCCAGGATGCAATGTAGAGTATGATCCAACGGGCCAAATTTCTTAGATGACATGGCAGCATGAGATTTCAGCTTTATAGTAATAAGTGATTGTTAGTGGGTTGCGTCTATATAGTATATACTAGATGAATTCTCCGCGCGTTGCTGCGGGGTCTTTAGTGTAATTTCAAAATATTAGCATATAAAGTGATGGAAAGGTAAAAACTATCAGTTGTGTTTTTGACACGAAGGTGAATTACTATTAAGAGATTCATAGGCACAATATGCATGTGATTTATCGATGGAATGGAAGCGTGGTTGTCAGCTGGCAGTTGTGTTGTTATGTCTTCAACCTGAGATTTAGTTGTGACATTTAGACAGACATTTGGCCTGGTAGCATACTTGAGCTCATTCATTGCTTGGACATATGCACTGCGCATCTTCTTTGGAGAACTGATTGTAGAGTCAAAAGCACCATATGAGGATTTCTATGCGGTCCTAATCGAAAATATTATTTTTGTTGTTAGTACAGAAGTATCATGTAACAAAACTGAAACAAAATCATAGATGAGATGATACTATAAGGAACTCTACTATAAAATAGAAAGCCATGTAAAGAGATGAGCACATGTAAAATGAAATAGAAACTTTTAAGTTTGCGCTGAGAGGAAACCTTTTGAAGAGTTGTCGCTGCACCATTGGTTTTGGCAATGAGGAGATGAACAATACAGGTGGAGATAACCGTGTTATATAATGGTGAAATGCAGGAGAGATTTAACGTTTAGTGATGTTGTGTGTGATTAATGGTATTTGCAGTATTGCAATTATTTTGCTAAAAGACAGTGTATTAATGGTATTTGCAGTATTGCAGTTATTTTGTCAATGGGATGATAGCTTTACCGGTTCGGGGATCATTAGGAATGCTTGTGCGGATACTGAGGGTTGAGCAGATTGCACTGCCATAGATTCTAGAGCAAGTGATCATGTGCGCATCAAAATAAGCGATATTGCAATCAAGTTGAGGAATCAAAACATGAGATGGACGACATTGTGGCTGTTTCACCGAGGCTTACAATTGCGAACGTAGGAGGCCAAGGTAAATGTAAAACTGAAGTAGTTGAAATATAAAATAGCAGACTAATTGGTGACCGAAAGTAACAAAATAGGGGACAACTGATTGATTGCCAAAAGTAACAAATAATGATTAATGCATAGACTTTCAGTATATTTTTGCTTACCAGAATGACCAAATTAAAGAAGGCCAAAGCTCCTGCTATAATCCTAACTCAATTCGTAGAACCTGCAGATAGGCAGAGGATATTCAAAATCAATATAGGTGAACCTACAGAATCTTAACACTTACGTGAACCCAACAAACATGATGCAGTGATCCTTTACATGAACACATCAAGAGGAATTTCTAAGGGACAATTCATCCAGCAGGTTGAGTGCACAATCAATCCACAAAATGGACAGCAATGAAGAACCAACAAAATAAAATTAACGAAAATGAAGAACCTGACTGAATAGAGAGGGAAACCAAAAGGAGCAGATGAGCGGCAACACGAAGCTGCAGGCGTAGGACAGTAGCAGTAGCAAATCAAAGGATTGGTAATGTGAGGAAATACCTCAACAAAAGGAGCGCAATGAAGTGGGATGCTTCAATCTTTAGGAGTGGTAATATGAGTGACTGATGAAGGATCGGGTGAGGAATAGCTCAATCGATGGCACTCTCTCTTGATTGTCTAGCGGTAGTGCATATTTGTACAGACTGACATTATGATGGCATTTTTGTCTCTTGATGGCGGGAGTTTCTGCATGCCTGGCCTCTCGATAACGCTTGGAGCTATGACTAAATGGTCCTTGTGCAGTTTCTCATAGCACGGAGGCACAGATTAAAGAAGGCAATTACTTTTAGCATGAAAGCTTACGGATTAAAGAAGAGAGCCAGAGGAGAGGCGTGGAGGGGAGAGCTGGGAACAATGCGTAGTGGGTAATAACTTACCAGGTAAAAGGATGGACGGACAGATGAAACCAAGAGGCTAGAATCCAACGGTGTAAGTAATTGGGATGATGTGGCTGCATGAGAGTTGAGAAAAAAATAGTAGATATAGATACCAGGTAGCTATTTTCAATGCTGGATTCGTGCATTAGACATGCTATTAATTAGCCTTGTGAATGCGGTGTATGACCATGAGAATTTATTCCAGCCCATGAGATGGAAAATTTGTGAGCACCTACTCTCATATATATTTTTTCCTGTCAAAAATACATTATCGTGTTGTCAAAGTTTACAATTTCCATCCATTTTTACATTGGAAGAAAATTACATACCAATATCAATCTGCATGTCCAAATAAGTGGCAAGAAAACTTACAAATTTTGCTCTTAGGGGCATTTTAGTCTTTTCTTCTACTGTTTAACACCGTTAGTCCTTAGAATGGATGATAGTGGCCATTTAGAAAAAAAAAAATGGATGCGATAGTGGCCAATACAGAGCGTGGAGGCTCGGAATTGAACGAATGAGTCCGCGGCACGGGAGAAAACGGTTCGGCATTCAATCAGATTTTCGTGAGCGAATTCTATGGACATCCAAACAGCGGCATTGGAGGCCATCGAATGCCAATTCCGAATTTGGGCCCTCAATACCAACATCCAAACGCAGTGTTAATAAATATATGACAAGGTTGCCTGACATTGTGATCGTCCTTGATCAGCGAAAAGAGTATATAGCTCTTCGGGAATGTGCCATTTTGGAGATTCCTACTATTTCTTTAGTAGATACAAATTGTGACCCAGATATCGCAAATATATCGATTCTTGCTAACGATGACACTATGACTTCAATTCAATTGATTCTTAACAAATTAGTATTTGCAATTTGTGAGGGGCTGTTGGTGTATAAGTGAATTGCCCACCTTTCCCTATCAGCTTAGGCTAGTTGGTGCATGTAACTCAATATGGTATCAGAATCAGAGGTCTCGAGTTCAAATTATAGCTGGCGCGATTTATTAAATAAATTACAGCTCACTCCAACATTCCACGTTTGCGGCCTGAAAGAGCCTGCACGTGAGGGAGAGGTGCATGCAACTCAAATAGGGCCGATTCTGTTTTCCGCAACCGAGCGCAACGGCGTTTTCTTTCTTTTTGTTTCACCTCAATACGAGCAGCACGGGAAAGGAAAATGGTGAAGTAACCGCATGAGGGAGAGTAGGGGAAAGTAACAGGATGCAAGGAGTTCACTCGATTCCCAGGGATGGAGCTGCCCTATATATGAGGGAATATTTGCTACCTCTATCCAAACACGTCCAAAAGAGTGGCCATCCCCACTCATCCTTCATCATTCACGCAACAAAACACACAATAGTGAAACATTTGATCCCCGTGCATAAAAAAATTAAGTGAATAACACAAAACAATAGGTTTTGAGACCATATTGATACCTTACACTAGGTTTTAGACTTATTTGTATGAAACACTAGGTTTTAGCTATTTTGCACCACCTTTTACCGTTCCCTAGTCCAAGACCCTCAGGTCATACTCACTTATACTTTTGAAATGCGTTTAATTAAATAATAATCTCAATATTGATAGTACGATAATATTTTCACATGATCCGACTAAAATAACCTCTTCTAAAAAAGCTTAGTAAACTTTTTTGTATCTGCCATGTAAGTAAGTACTGAATTTCATCTTTTTTTTCTGGTTTTCATTATTTATAGAGACCAACACACTTTAGCACAAGCATTCTTGTCTTGTTTCAAATGGGACAGATACTTTTCAAAATTTGGCAGGTGAAGACGTGAATTGCCTTTTCTTGGTTTCTATAATTTAAAACAAAACAATACAATCAAATAAAAGGTGAAGAGATTACCAGACTATTATTTATATGGCTCATCCAAAATGTAAGGTAGTGTTTGGTTTGTTGAATGACTCCATCCTGTATCAAATGGTACTACGTCATCACGCTGTTTGGTTGCCGGGATTGAACGAATCGATACCGGATAGCCTTGTTCAGATTCTACGAATATTCTCATGCCATGCTGAACCGAGCCGTGCGGGAAAAAAGATCGAACCACACCGTTCAGGACGGGACGCTGGCGTTCACCGCCTGACCCCTTCCTTGCCTTTCTTTCCTCCTTCGCTCACCTCCCGGCCTTCTCACTTCGCATCTCTCCTGGCGACGGCGACGAGCAGGGCGCCCTCTCCTCTCGCGTCTTTCCCTGCGACGGCGACGAACAGGGCATGCCGAGCCGCTGCACGCCTGCACCTGCACTTTCGACTGGCCGCCTCCGCTACAAGCTTGCCATCTGTGTCTGCCTCCGCCTGACTTTTTCCGCCATGCGAGGAGCCAGCTCCTCCCGACGTCTTGCTACGACAAGGAGAAGCAGCGATTTGGGGATTTGGGGCAACTTTGCTTCACAATTCATTCTTTCTTTTCTCTTTCAAAAATTCAAAAAGCGTTCTTAATTAGCTCCAAAAATAATGCAGATTTGAGGAACCATAAAAAAGACTACGAAGAATCCATTTTGATTGGAATCACTCAAAATGCTGCTGTAGAGTAAACTAAAAATGTTCAAAGTTGACTATGTTCATAAATTGTTCTGAGGCATTGAATATTTTTTTTTTGTCAACAGAATCACTTGTACGCGTAATTGTTAGAGGTTCCTTTGCTTGGTGAATGTAAGACAAGAATACTTTTTAATGCATGTATTTCAAGCCCAATTTTTTTCTTAAATATAAAATAATATTAATTAAAATTAAAGTATTTTAGAAATAAATTGAGAAAGTTATGCATATAGGGGTAAAGCTATGGCATATGGATGGAAGGTTACTATACATGACCCATTGGATCAACCAAACATGAACTTGTACCATCCTAAATCATTTCATACAGTCAACCAAACAAAAACATGAACCATCTTGTTGAGACAACAAAACACTCTACTTGAACCATCCTATGCAGAACCATCTCATCCACTGAACTATCCCATACAGTATTGATTTGATCCAAGCAACCAAACACTACCTAAGTGAATATGACTGGTGGGTCCAACTATGACAAAGGTAAAAAGGTAGTGCAAAGTGAGAAACATTGTGCTAAAATTTTTTCATGCAAAAAAGTCTAAAATTGTGTAAAGTGCGAAAATGATCTCAAAACTTAGTGTTTTGTGCAATTCACTCATTTTTTTATACTAGCAAATTGCCCGTGCGTTGCTACGGGTGCTTTGAATTTAAGAAGCGCATGAAAAATGCTAATGTTTTTAGGTATACTCTAGTAACAACTTAGCTGAAGCCATGTGAAAACAAATTGACAAATTAGAATCGAGTAAAGTTCTCCAGACAATAATTTTTAAGCATTTACATATGCCAACATTATGCTTAGATATTTTCTGTAACTAATCCCTCAGGTTGTACATAGGATTCTCCATTACAATAGATTCTGGGTGCAAAGTACTTCGTTGCAACCGACGACGAGCCTTTTGGCGATCTATCTTAGCTCGCTTTTGCTCAGGAGTCATATTTGCATGACGCACCTTCTTACGTAAGGTGCTTCGTAGTGCGTACGTTCGCATCTGACTTACCTCTGTTCAAATGTCATGCTTGCATAGTATGCCCTATTCCTTGCACGTTTTGCTTCAATTAACTGTCGCCTAAGTGGATCGGCATCAGGGAAAGCAGGGGTAGGGCAATTGCCATTAGTGCAAGACTCAACTGAATCTGGGGAACATTTGGACTGATTTTGCTCCTATGACATGCTGATATTATGCTTTGCATCATGAACACGCTTGTTTTCTGAAAGTAATCACATGCATGCTTTAGAAATAGAAATGAAATATTATGAAACAAGACATGCTCTGGCCCAGTAATTATAAGAGTACATGTTAAGTGTGCGCCTCAGACTTGTGTCATGCCTTGATCAAACATTGCAGAAAATACACTTGCTAAATATAGATAGGTTTAAGATCAAATCAAGAAAGCATTGTCTTGTAAATAGATGACATAGTAATTCTAATGGCAGTTTTCATACCTCGAGTAGGATAGTTAGGGAAGCTGTTGAATTCATTATTGCTTTCTTGTCTGCAATCTTCTACAAGGCTGATGGGCAATCACATGCAGAATCTATATTTTCCATGATGAATATGCGGAGTCTCTCTAAAAATGAACATTTTGTCAGTCCATACGCACGAATGCACAACTTCTGCACATCATTAGGGATGCCTACAAACACAGTGTGCATCCAAAAGTACATGCTGCCTTTGAAGCATATACAAAAATAACATGCTGCGTAGGCCTAATGCTACTTGAACGGGTAAAAGGAACATTTATTAAGATACTTGAATATACAAATTGTGAAAATGAATCAAGAATCTCATTCTCACAGTTGCATACTACGAATGGAATTTACCTATTTTTATATGGTCCCTAAAAGAAGCAGAATACCTAATCAATACATATATGATACAATTCAAATGATTGGTGATTGATTAATTTATGTGATAAACCCATCCATTAGTTGCCTGCAATTGAGCTGCCGCCAGTGTGTGCGTGAGGATATCGGAGGATCAGTTAAGGGGAGAGTGAAGCCAGGATCCGAAACTTAAGGTTACCAGTGCGATCTGAACCGCTGATGTTGCGAGATGGAGTTCTTCGTCACGCTCACCACCAAAATCTGCGTCAGATCCTTACTAACGCGAAACTTGTTGTAGGCGCTCAGGGCTGCGTAGACCGTTTCTATTGATCGATTACTTCGGACGAACTGGAGCGATAAGGAGAGCGTGCGCTTATAGGCCGACACTGGCTCAGGCGTGCATGGAAATAATGTCTATCGTGAGAAGACATGACTAAAGTATAGCAAAACAAATCTGAATCAATTACTTGGCTACCAACTCGATTCAGATTGCTCAATGCTCTACTGCCGGAAAGCACAAAGGGCAACATGGAGGTGAGGCCCATACGCAGAGCTCTCGTACCTAGGCAAAGTCGATTCGACGAACGCCTTGTGGTCATGGATTCGGAGGAAACAGAGGTGCATGACAAACCTGAGCAGGCAAGTAAGGCAGACGCGCAACACGAACTGCTTGGGGGCAGCCGCAGTGGTCGGAGCGAGGCGCGATTCCGGTGTTGTTGCAAGGGAACTCTACGTGATATCTCCTGCGAGACGACCGGGGAGGAGGCAGAGAGGGCGTGGGCGAGAGTTGACGATGCAAGTTTACAGGGAGTTGGTTTCCTGAGTTCCCGTAACGTAAGTAGGTGTTGTCTTTGTCTCCAGGCCAGTGTTTGACAAAGAAGATCGATGTGCCTGCATCTAGCTTACGGAAAGGATACACGTGTATTAGGCTACGGATTCATAGTGCGATTAAGTTACGAAAAGCGGACGGACGCTGGCGCGAGCAGCGAAAGCCAAGTCGGACTCGATTCGTTTTCACGTACCGGACTCAAATTCGATTCTTTTTCAACTCCGTACAGAGAGACGAAGAGTTACGACAGTCTGCCGGTTGAGGAGGCAGAGGGCTGGAAACTGAAAGGCTGACGGACGGCTTCATTACAAACTTATTAGTATTATATTTTAAGGCGAAAATTAAACCTTTCCATCCTTTATGACAAACGGAGTATCTGTCGGACCCCACGCAATTTCAGTCACGGCTGACAAATGCCACCAAGAATTTGTCGAGTGGGTCCGCAAAGATCACGTCCGTCTATTTTCAATCGAGTGATCCGAATCTGATCGCACAAATCGATCCAGCACCGTCAGCGTCTTCCTCCTCCGTCTCGAAAAAAATTCGTCTTTCTCCCCGCGGCTCCCAGATCCGAATTGTCCCTCCTCTCCATCGAAAGCCCAACCTCGCCAGATCTCCCCACCACCCGCGCGGCTGCTCATCGCTGCCGTCACTATGAGCCGCGGCGGCGCCCGCCGGGGCATCTTCGACGGACTCCCAATTCCGGCCGACAAATCCGTGAGTCTCCGTTTTCCCTTCCATTCCCTGACGTCGTCCCTCCTGGCGTATTCGATGCTGACCTGGAATTGTGACCGGTAATATCTCTGTTTTCCTGTGGTCTCTGTGTCGCAGTACCTCAAGGAAGGGTTGTCGCGGATCGACGAGGGATGGGCGGCGGCGCGATTCGACTCGCTGCCTCACGTCGTGCACATCCTGACCTCCAAAGATCGCGAGGGCGAGATCCAGTTCCTCAAGGAGCAGAGCGACCTCATCGAGGACGTTGTCGACGAGGTTGTGCACGCCTACCACCACGGCTTCAACAAGGCCATCCAGAACTACTCCCAGGTTTGGTCCAGTCCGCTCACCTGGGATCTTTCTTTCTTTTTTTCTTTGCTGTATTTATTTTTTATTTCTCTGGCAAACCGTTCCCAGTCATTGCAATTGAGGTCAACATGCTGCGTGTAGCTGTTAGGTTTAACTTTTCTCTTTTTGTGTCACGGTGGCAGATTCTTCGATTGTTTAGTGAGTCCGCAGAGAGCATCACTGGACTCAAGGGGGAGATGACGGAGGCCAAGAAGCTGCTTGGCAGGAAGAATAAGCATCTGGGGCAGCTGTGGTACCGGTCCCTTACGCTGCGCCATGTGCTCTCCCTTTTGGATCAAGTCGAGGATGTTGCAAAGGTCAGTGCGTAAACTTCATATCTTCAAATTATGGGGACGCAATTATATGGAATTTGTGCATTGCCCATCATAAGCATATAGTTTAGTTGCTACAGGCAAAATTGGTATTATTTATGCCTCTAGGATCATTTATTCTTTTTAACTAAGAATGTAATGACAAGGTTTGTTTCAGGCAGGGTGTACACCATAGAGAATATTTAAAAGCCTGGCTGTAAGAAAAGTTGTAGGGGAATTTCCTTTATATGTATCTAATTTCCAACCTTTGCAGTCCTACATACTCACCAATTACCTTTTTTCTTTTTGTCTCCACTTCCAACCTTAACTTCGGTTATATTTCAAAATTTACGTAATTTTCGCTCAACTAACATAGTGCATTTGACAGGTTCCTGCCCGAATCGAAAACTTGATGTCAGAGAAGCAGCTATATGCTGCAGTACAGTTGCATGTCCAATCAATGCTGATGCTAGAACGAGAAGGACTTCAGGCGGTTAGTCTTAACTTTAAATCTTGATTTTCTTTTTCAAACTTTAGCATTCTGAAAATTTAGGCTAAGAGCACCTTGCTTTGCTGCAGTTAAGACAGTTATCTTCTGTATATTCTGCAATAATCCATCAAAATTCTGAACTACACTTGTACTGCATTGCAAATTTTTTTTTTGGGTTGCCAGTCGCTATCGCTTTTGCTCAATAGGTACCGGGAGATTTTATTTTCCATTAGTTCCATCATCGATTGGTATGCAAGGCTTCTGGCATTCAACTTTGCAAATGGGCAGGATTGAGATTTTCTGTAAAGTTATGTTTAGCATTCGTGGAAAGACCCAAATATCCCTTGCCTCTTATGTTGGATGGGTGAATCTGCTGGTTACGTAGTTAATCTTCAAAATAAGGAGCATGTAAGAATTGAAAAATTGAAGTTAGTAAACTAGAATAGGCAAGGATTTTATTACATTTTTCTAAGACTGGATAAAAGGAGGCTGATTTACCAAAATATCATATTGATGCGTACATATTCTTACCCATGGTTTAGATTGATTTTTAAAACATTAGCTCAGCACCGCTGTACTGTGATTAAATTAAATAGATTTGGACATGGTTTCACAACATTAAATTTATGCTATGTTATTTTTTTCTATCCTCGAACACGCTGGAGAATTGCACATCATTTAATTAAGATGAGTTAAAGGGGGCAAGAGCCCGTACAACATACACCCACACACACCTCAAGATTGTTAAATTACATTTGCACCCATAACAAACATCAGTGCTCGTAATGTCAAAGTTATTCTATGTTCTTGTGATAGTCTACACCTTTCTTTCCTTTCAAAGTAATGATGGAACATATTTCTGAGGTGTATTGATTAAAGTTATTTTATGCCATTTGATTTGTTGTTCTTGTACACGCCGGCTGTTTTTTTTTTCCACATTCTTCTTAAACCATAGCAATATTACAAGCTAACAAAATCTTAAAGGTAGGTGCTCTTCAAGATGTTCGTTCTGATCTAACAAAGCTGCGAGGTGTACTGTTTTACAAAATTTTGGAAGAATTGCATGGACATTTGTACAACAATGGAGAATATAGGTAATTTTTTGCTTTCTTGTAGTCTGCTTTGATGTTCTTAGCTGTTTCTATAGACTGTAGCCATCACACTTTTCATTTTAGTCATGCTTGCTGTGACGTTTACTTGTATAATTGTGTTCACGAGTGACTCTGTTCTGCACTGAAAATATCCTTTAAATGTGACTTCATGTTAATTTGATTGGTGATGATTACAATCATGCATCAAGTGACTATCTCCTGAATTCCATCATTGGGCAACAAATTTTCATTTCCAAGACTTTCTCTTGCAGCACGGTAACTATAAGCATGGTTGACAGTGAGGAAATACCAACTTCAACAGCTACTGGTCGTTTAGTAAATAGCATGCAACCTCTTTCAAGGAGAACTAGGTCAATTAAAGGTGATAATCATATTGGTGGACATGCCACTGCTGATGGGTTTCCGAAAACTTATTCTGTTGATGGAGGGTATGTTCGACTCCCTATCATGCCACAATTATCAATTGGGATAATGTATTCATCTCAAAATCATTAAAAGCTGATTACTTTTGTTAGAATTTGTGCAGCCAAAACATTTTGATCTGTAATTAAATGTTTAGTCTGGACAAATGAATGCACATTTATATTTTCCTTTTTTTTTGCATATTATTACACATTTCTTTGGTTATAAAGGAGTATATTACAATGCCATTTGACGGTAAGTGTCTTTTGGACATTTTGTGAAATGTCCAAAACTATATATAGGACAACTTTGTCAGTGATTGGATCTATGGTAAGTCGATGAATACCTGCATGATAATATCATGCTTCAGATTAATCGTCACACCTGGTGAATCTTTCTATAAAATTTCATGGCTGTAAAGATGCACTAACTTGTTAACGTAAGCTACTGCATAATCCTTATTTCCATGAAATACACATTTTTGTACCATTTGTATCAGAATCAAAATTAATTGGATCCTATCCTTAAATGGATGAAACTTCTGTCTTCTGATTTTGTTTCTGTATTTTCAGCTCTTCATTGGATGTCCCAGATGATGACAGTAGCTTTGACATGCGTGAAAGTGATGGACATAATCGGAAGGATTCCAAAAGTATTTCCCGTCAAATTCCGGCTTTTCTTTCATGTGCTACGCCAGATGAGTTCCTTGTATGAATTATCTGTTTCTCAGTACATAGTGGTGTGTTATGTGGTTCGAATTGCTTCACTTATTTGTTCCAAATGCTTTAGGAATCAATGATCAAGACAGATACTTCTCTCAACGTGAAATACCTGAGAACGTTGGTGCAGTGCTTATCCATGCTTGGAAAGGTTGCAGCTGCTGGAGCTGTGATATGGTACCTCTCAACCTATTATATTTTCACTGAATAAACTTTGTATTATCACAAATACGTTTTCATACAAATACGATGGATAACTATTGTTCTTCAACAAAGGAAAAGTATCATTATTTGATACTGAATCCATGGATATATCAAAAATTTTGAGAGCCATGTCATGTTGTGTCAAATGGGAGATGCTATAAAAGTAGTAGAAGAACAAGCTTGCCTCTGGCTTCTAAAATTCTTACTAGAACTACCTGATACATTGGTATCAGGACAATGTCATTAGACAAAGTTATCTTGTTCGTGGTATTAAAAAGATTGCTTTGCTTTCAAACTCCAGTATTTGATGTGGAGCAAAAGAACCATGTCGGTGCTGTTTTAATGTGTGCCTTTTACCCTTTGTGATTTAAATTAGTTATTAAATTTCCATGACAGCCAACGAGTGCGCCCTACGATCCACGATGTTATCACTTCAAAGATCAAAGCCTATAATGAAGAGGGTTCAAAAACTACTGCAGATAAAGCTGGAAAAATAACATCCAGTGTGTCACATTTAGATGGATCCATTCCCCGGTACCAATTGCACAAGCAGAAAGCAAAGAATGGTGCATCACTACTGGCATCACAACTAGTTGTCAGTCCCATTTCTCCAGCCATGGCACCAACGGGAGATTCTCAGCGTGCAGCTAGTCAACTTCTTGGTGCAATATTTGAATGTCTTGTAGACATACTTGGTAAGTGCTGTGTATCAGTTAGTTTGATTGCTTATAAATCTATAACTTGTTTGATTGTGCAAACGTAAACTTGTCAGAGAACCATATCATTGTTGGCGAGCTTCTTGAACAAAAAGCATCATCTGAGGTTGACAATGTTAACACACCTCATATTGGAAACGGTGATGCAAGCTGGAATCCAGATTCTGAATATTCCCAAGCTACTGGTGGTTTCAGTATTGCATTTTCTTTATCAGTCGTGCAGGTAACCCTTAATATGACTTCTCTATCTTTTTTTACTTTGATCTGATTCCTATTCTTCATTTATAGCCATACTTATCTTCTCTTTTTTACCATGATCTGATTTTGTTATACTTCATTTGTAGCTCTTCCTTCTGTTAAATTTGACGCAACAGTATGTTTCCCATTTGTGTTTTTGAATTTGGTGTAATATAATAATTTTTCTTTGAAAGTTTATATTGAGCTTGTTAGCAAGTATACTATCAATTAGTCAGCATACTATTAACCTTTAACAGTCTATCCTTGTGCAATGAAATGAATAGGTTTGCCATTGTAGTATTCTCCTCATTTTCTGATATGTTTCATACTTTCATTTCTGTCCATGTTTCTCTTTTGTTAGAGTGAGTGCCAGCAACTTCTTTGTGAAATTTTGCGGGCAACTCCAGAAGCTGCTACTGCTGACGCAGCTGTCCAAACAGCTAGGCTTGCAAATAAAGATCCAGTGAAGGAGAAGAGGCAAGTATTCACTTTCAGTGACCTAATACATTGATTACTACCTTTGTTGTGGACACATTTGTGGGTCGCATGTATGTGCGATGTCGCCGTGCACCCAAGGCCACGGCGGGCAACCAAAGTGGCTAAGCACAGCGATGGGAAATCGCTAATAATCAGGGAGAGTTCAGTTAGTTTTGTTAGCAGCTTTAGTGGCATTTGTTTTGCAGGTTAGTTAGCCGGCCTAGCTTATAAAGGCTGAGAGGATTTTCAGATGTAATCATCGAAGAAAATACAATCTTCCTTGCGGTGGTTGTTTGGCACGGTGGCGGAGGACATTACTCTGCCATCCGGTGTGAACAAATCATCGCCCATTCGTTCCAGATACGCTCTCCGTTCCATTCCTCAAGCCCGTTTGATCTTGCATTCTCCTCTGCGCACTCCCAAGAGACAGCGACACATCAATTTGGTATCAGATTCATCTCGTGCATCGCCATTGATGGCAGGCAATGAGAAAAATCCTGAGGACCTGACTGATTCCGAGAAGATTGATCGCCTTATCGCGCAATTGTCCACGATGAACTCGCGCATGACGGACTTCGGCACCAGGCTCGCCAAGCAGGAGCAGTCCAACCTGGTTGATGGAACCTTGTCCACCCAACATCCTCGTCCCACACCCTTTGGCAATGGCGGCGGTGGTGGAGGCGGCTTCCAAGGGTGGCGTGATGACGATCAGCGTCCTGGCCCACGCCTGCCAAAGGTTTCCTTTCCTAAGTAAGACAGCGAGGAAGACCCGCTCACCTGGCTCACCAAGTGTGATTCTTACTTCCGCGGCATGCGCACCATGGACATGAAAAAGGTGTGGCTCACGTCCCTGCATCTCGACGGTGTCGCGGCGCAGTGGTACTACGCGCTGGAGTGTGACCATGGCATCTTGTCCTGGGCTTGCTTCTCCGAATTCATCAACCTTCGCTTCGGTCCTCCCATTCGTGCCAACGAGCTGGCCGAAATGAAAGATCTACGCCGCACCGGCTCTGTGGAGGAATACCAGCGCCGATTCTGTTCACATTTGTATGTGTGAGATGAGTGCTAGAGAGAATAGGGGGACAAAAAAGTCTAGTGCTTAGTTATCTTTTATTTTACTATTTCTTTCCACCATACTGCTTTCATGAGGTCAAGGATTAACCTACTTTCAAGTCTTGTGCTTAGTTTTATCTTACTGTTTCTTACCACCATACTTCTATCTTTTATATCAACTGGCACGAGCCAGCATGTCAAGGATTAACCTACTTTCACTGGATCCATGAGATCTTGTGATTCCTTAATGGCTAGTGATGTATAAGATGGACCCAATGTCGAATCAAATCCGTATGTTATAGATTAATGGTTGGGTTGCTTCAATATATATGTTATATAGGAATAGTTTTAAAACATATAGTTTTTTAAAGATAATTTCAGTATATCTCTGCTGTTCATCTTTCCTTTTCCTTTTTACATTACCGTTTTTCAAATCTTTCTCACTGCAGAGATGGATCGGAAGGCCTTTCCTTCGCATTTCGCATTACAGATGCAGCAACCACAGTGCCTAGTGAAGGTATTTATCGGCCATCTAGTACGAGTGTGTTGGATGGAATTTTATTTTTGCCAGATGTATCTATCTGTACTGTTATGGCTATTGTAGCCACAACTTTCCCTGCTTTCATCTTTTATTTGGACATCTGTCATGTGCCTTAGTATTTTTTTTCAACGAATATCTTAGCTTATTAGTGCTTTACATGGTTCTATATTGCTTTTGCTAGTGAATTATGTTGATGCTATATATAATTCGGATCTGCCACAGGTCAAGGGTGGCGAAGAAATTCAAGTGTACCACAAGAAGGATATGGAACAGCAAGTGTCATACCTGACCAAGGAATTTTCCTAGCTGCGTCGGTTTACCGTCCTGTCTTTGAGGTGACCTTTGTCATAGTTGCTGTTGTACATGCATCTTGCAGAATCATTACTGTGTTGTTCATGAAATCTTATTTTGCAGTTTATGAATAAAGTTGGGCTGATGTTGCCTCAGAAGTATTCACAACTTGGGTATGTGCTATATCTTTCAATCTCAATTTATGATGACAATCAGCATGCACTTTACGTGGATCTGTTGATCATACACAATGTAAAGCGTGAATGTTCTTCTATCGATCATGTTGGTGCTTTAGTTACTGTCAAGGCCCCCAGCTACCCCAACCCATCCCACTTTAAAATTGGAAAGAATGTAACACAATCCATGCTGCCTTGTGTAGTAAAGGGTACCAAAGAAAAAAAAGTCAATGCGGCTTTCCAGGTTCATGTTACAATAAAAAGGCACTTCATTCCTATTTTGGTGGACCTCCCTTTCTATTTTTTATAACCTTCCCCCCCCCCCCCCCCCCCCTCCCCCTTTTGTTTTTGATTTTCAAAGAAATATAGAAAATTGCACTGTGGGGAACTCGGTAGCATAAAACAAAAAGGTAGGAGAATTACTGGCTCAGTTTTCTTATTTTCCCTAGAAGCTCACTAGCATGAAACCTCAGAGGAGTGGCATGATTCAAAGAAAGTAAGCACAACAGACCTAAGGATTTTGTTTTTAAAGGGTAAAGAATATGTGTCTAATTGTACTATGAAAGGATTTGACTTTGTAAAACTAGATTGTGGGGTGTTATCCTTCAAGGAAGTACATGCGTTTGTCTTTATGAGGAACTATGATATTATTCCAGATGTTGGTATATCATATAGGTTATCCAAAATAGATCATAGTGTTCCAGAGGGTGACCTTGAGGGAATTTAGTACTGAGCTGTGCGTAGTTTTTTTTTTTTTTTAATCCAGAGGAGCTTATTTATGGTAAAACAAAATTTGTGGATATTGTTTCTCCCCAGAAGCTTCTTTTTATAATTGATGTTTTCCCTACACTGGTAATCAATGTGGCAGCAAGTGGTGCCAAGATTTTGTTGTGTAAAGTTGAATCGGGTTGCTAGAGGACTGACTTGTTAAGTTGGTTAACTAGTTGTGACTCACAACTAATATCAATATCTAGTCCAATATGGTCATTGTGAAACAAGGATCTAAGTGAACTGTTCACTATATTCAACTTGTAAAATTTGCATAATTAAATCTAGGGCCTGATTATTTGATATTCCTGTTAAATTTATGCAGGAATGATGGCTTATTGGCCTTTGTGAATAACTTTCTAAAGGAGCACTTCTTGCCAGCGATATTTGTGGATTACAGAAAATGTGTTCAGCAGGCTATATCAAGTACGTCAGGAATTATCCACAAGCAATTTTTTTTTCCCCTTCAACACGCAGGATAGCTTCCTGTGTTGTCATTTCAGCTAGAAGAAGAGTACAAAGGAGGACTAGATGCCTCCGCAAGTACAAATAAAACACTTATTACATCGTTACTTTCCAAAACACAAAGAGTGGCCAGAACTACCCCAACCATACCTAAAAATGCCAAAATATTCTGAAGTATAATTTGTGATACTATTATCCAATTCATGAATCTTTGCGATCAGTCAGTCAAGTAAAAGATGTAAGACAACACAAAGCTTTGTATTGATTTATGCTAAGGGCTGCGGTGGTATTACATACGGCCAGTGGCGGATTAGAATACTGCCCAATGCATAAGGGAATATCTTATGGTTATTACAGCCTTTATGCTAGACAGTTGTCCTTTGGATGCTTCCTGGCAAGGGCCCCATGTCAGATTGTCAGGCTACTATTGTTTGTCTTGTCTCCAATTGGCATCATCGGAAGGCTGTCACTATTGGCTGCGCCTGATGAAGTATGCATCCTCCTTTGGTCCGTTCGGATGGAGGCACGGGAGTGCGTGTTGGAAATCCAGGCATTGCACTCAACTCATGACTCACACGAAAACACAATAACACATAGGATTTTGTGCTGCGATGAAGCTGCAGCTTTTCGGGTTTTCTCTTCTCTTGGATTATTATTTAGTGCTACCCTTAGTGAGCGCTAAACCAGGCCATAGTGGCTGCCACAAACCTGCACACGTACAGCACATTTGACCTTGGATTTGATCTTGACCATCCCAATCTTAGCATCTAGCTCCTGGAATCTCACTTGCCCAAATGCCTTTGTTCCAATGTCCGTGAGCTGGTCTTTTGTGCCAATGTGACTTGCACTGACACTCCCTTGCATGCATTGCCCGACGAAGTGAAATCGCACACGGATATGTTTGCTGCGCTCGCGGAATACAGCCAAAGCGGATTTGTTGTCCACCTTCAGCTCCACTCGCTCCACTGTCTGTGTGCCTCTTCTCTTCGCAGATTAGAGAGTAATTAAGCCAGCCAAACTACCTGGGTCGCTGCAGAAGTAGCAACAACGTACTCTGCTTTGCACGATGACAATGTCAAAATGCGTTGCTTTATCGAGTGCCAGCTTACCAGGCTTGACTTGTGGTAAAACAGAACAACACTCCAGACGTGCTGTGGCTGTTGTTGTATTAGCCGGTGTAGTCAGTCTCTGTACCTGACCAGCCGCGCCCCTCCTGAGGCTCAGCGGTAGAAGAAGCCTTAGTCGATTGTGCCGGTGATGTAGCGGAGGATGTGCTTGAGCACTGCCATGTGATCTGCCGTTGGTCACTCTATGAAGTGGCTGATGTACCCGGTGGAGAAGATGATGTCTGGTCTGGTGTGCACCAAGTAGGGGAGGCTGCCGACGAGCTTGTTATTCAGAGTCGCGTTGATCTCCTCCGCCTTGGGATCACGGCTCAATTTGAGCCTCTCATCCGGGGGTGTGAGCGTGGGATTGCAGTCCTGCATCCCCGCCGCCTCCAGAATGCGCTGCACATAACATGGCAATTCTGTTTGCGTTCTGCTGCACCTCTTTGTCAAGGTAGAAGGTGAGCAGGCCCAGGTCCGTCATCTTGATCCGGGACTTCATATCCGTCTTGAACTTCTCGATCTCGGCCGGAATCGTACCCGTGATCACCAGGTCGTCGATGTACACGCGAGGATTCATCCGCGGCCTCCACTCAAAGTTTTCTTAAATGCTAAACGGTTGACAGGCGGTGACCCTCCGTTTAGCATTTAGGCCGTTAAACGCCGCGTAAACAGATTAAACGTTTTCTACTGTAGCAACAGAGACCTATTTTTAGTTATTTTTGAAGGACTGTTTTTAGTTCAGTCACCCTCGTGCAGCCCATCTCTCGTCATCTGGCCTGCCATCTATACTTGGCCCATCGGCCAACCCAGCCTGGCCTGCCAAGCCCAATAATGCTTTGCCCTACGGCCCGCTCGCCCCAGCAGCCAACCCAGCAGCCACGCATCTCCAACTCTTTTGTAAACCATGGCGCTCCCGCATCCTCTTCCTGCTCTCCTGCCCCTCCTCGCCCATCTTACCTGACTCCTGCTCGCCCGCCCCCTTCTCTTCCTCCTGCGTGCCCTCGCCGTCAGCAGCAAGGTTCTGTTCCTCGGTAGTGCCCTTGACCTCTAATATTAATCCGACAGGGAACTCCAATAACCAACCTAGTACCTACACCGCAGCAAAAGTCTGATGAGTACGGGATGGGTTGAGGCCTTCCAAAACCTCGAATCAACAACTGGTCTAGATATAACAGGGCCCACAAATACATTTGTAGAACCCTCAGTGGTGATCTGAACTTTTAAATAAGATAATTGCATATAATGATATGGCATTAACGCTAAAGGGTGGTGACATGTAAAGAAAGGAACAAAAGAAGGCACTATGAACAAATGTGTCATTTATTTGCTTAACTGTTTGAGGCTTACTGCTAAGCAAGGCCTATTCACAAGGTTAATCTGGCTTCAGCATAATTATGTTGTTGGAAACGCCATCAATGTGCCTGCTTCTGATTCTTTTTGTATCCATTGTTAACAATTGCTTACTCTTCCAGATTCACATATGTAAAAACTGTATTAGATGTTTTTATACTGTTGCAGCTAGATCATTAAACAGTGTATGGTCTGTTATTGTAATGCTCTGAACATACTCACCCTTGAAGATTTGGAATTAATATATAGGATATAGTCCACTTTACTCCCTCCAATAAGGCCTCAGTCCACAACCCCTTAATCTATTAAACACTTTACTTTACCCCCTAGATTCTCCAAACTGGTTCACTTTTCTTCACCTTCAGTCACTAATTTAAACCACTTTTCTTTGTGTGGACAGTGGTATTGCCATGTGGCCTGCCATGTCACCTTTCTTCGGCCCCTCTCTGCGACGTGACCCTTCTCCTCTGCTCCTTCACCACCTCCTTCCCCGGCTGCCACTCACACATGGTCTGGCGCAGCTCAACTGCTACCGTGTTGACCATGGCCATGTCGAAGAAATGTCGCGTTCTCCCGCTCCGTCCCTTCGAGGCCAGGGATTCCTGGGCTTTAGGAGGGAAGCCACTCCGACCTGGCTTCTCTGAAGGGTTCGACTTTCTGCCATCTACTCTGCACTGTTCATTGATGACCCTGTGTCCTCCCTTGTCTTGCATGACGCCGCACAGGCTACGGGCTGCACCATCATCATGGTGTTCCTTTGCGAGGGGCGCCCGTGCCGTGGTCAAGGATGAGGATAGGCTGTACCGCCTTGCTTGAGGTGAGTGACGGGCAGCAAGGAGGTGGGAAGGAGCGGGGGAAGAAGGTTGATGTGGCTTGCCACATGACAATACCACTGTCCACGCAGGCAAAAGTGGTTTAGGTTAGTAGCTAAAGGCGAAAAGTAAACCGTTTTTGAGAATCCAGGGGTTTATGGGTTATGTGGACTTAGGCCATAATTAGGGGAAGTAAAGTGGATTCTTTCCTGACATATAGAGTTTGAGTTGCGTATCTTTGTATTATAGGAAAAAAAGAGTGGTCCATACAATCACCCCCTCTTACTGGGACCAAGGTAAGAGGGGGTTATAACAATTTTCACATGTAATAATGGCTGCTTTGGTTACAATGTATTTTTTTGCAGGCCCAGCAGCATTCAGGCCACGTGTACATGCAACCTCAGTATATAGTTCATCTGTCGAGCTTGGGCGTCCTGTGCTACAAGGGCTTCTAGCTGTTGATATAATAGCTAAAGAGGTGGCACCCCAAAAAATAATGTTCGTGTTTTCTTGTTAATTTATATTTATTTATCAGTTGCTCTTATTTTCTCATTAGGTTCTTGGATGGGTTCAATTGATGCCAAACTATGCAACTGAGCTTGTGGAGTATGTCCGCACGTTTTTAGAACGTACACATGAGAGATGCCGTGCTTCATATATGGAGGTATTGTGAGAATTGAGTCTATTATTTTCTGTTGTGCAATTGGGTCGAAGATCATAGGTGGTGATGTTAGGAGATAGGTAGACATATGCCCCAAGATGCCTTGGTGCGGGGTGAAGAACAAAACAATGAACAGCTGAACAACAAATCAGAGAAACATAAAATGCTAGGGATAGATGGGCGATAAGCACATCGAGTAAAAAGATAGATGCTTGGGGGATGGCAAAAGATAAGCTAGGAAAGATAGGGGCGGTTGTCATCTCTTTCTTAGACAAGATGTTTTCTCTAGCCCTATTTGCAGAAAGCCAGACCTAATAAATTTGTTTGTGGACAAACTCTTATGTTCATTGTACTCTTAAATAACCAGATGTAGATGTTGACTGGTTGGTCTACTTTTCATGTCTAGCATTCTTACTGCTTAATAAATTAACTTGTCAACCAGTACACAAACTTAGAACAGTAGTTTTTCAAGCCAATTTGAGAGCATTTTTAAAGAAAAAAAATGGAAACATGCAAATTAACACCTCACGTGTCATGTGGGGACTTTACCTACACAAGGCGCAGGAGGAACCGGACGGCAACCACACCAACTAAGGCCCTGTTTGTTTCCTCCAGATTTTATAATCCAGATTGTAGGTGCTACATTATATAAGCTGGATTATAAAATCTGTGCATGGTTGTTTGGCAGCCTAGATTATTGGAACTGAGATTGTTGGTTTTAAATGTAAGAAGACAACAATGCCCTGACTGTTTTAGCTGCCTTCCTTCATTCGTTTATGCCATTTTATACTTTCAACGACTTAAAAAACTGGTACAAAGTAAAATTGGATGAATAAGTGCCAAATATTGTTAGGGCCGGCTTTATCCTCATATAAGGACCAGTAAGTGCCATAAAATTGGATAAATAAGTGCCAAATAAGTGCCAAATATTGGATAAATAATTCAATTGCTTATAAATTACGCCTCTTGTGGTGACCTCATTTTTCTTGTCTTGTCCAACATATTTATAGAATAGCACAATTCATCATGCTTGAAATGACAGCTCCATTTATGATGATGGCGCTTATGATTGCTATATCTTCAAACATATTTCGTGGCTGTCTGTCAACTGACTCAACCTTAATCTTGCATCCTATGTCCTGTAAAGTTTTAATAACTTAGTGAGTACTATTGCTACATTTAGCATGGTTTTCATTGTATGTATGTTTCAACAGTACACATCTAATGGGTTACACGCAACGGGACTATTACTTTAAGGTCAATAAGTTTGTTTAATAATGTATCTAAAACCTTTTGTATCCACTTACCTGCAAGAACTGCTTATTTTGGTCTATTTTTTTTCTCGGATATGCAGGAGAGCTCTGTATCTTTGTATTCATAGAGAGAAAAAACGGTCCCTCACACTCTACACCACCTCACTCCAAACCGAGCTGCGATGGGCTGAAGTGCATCAAAAGATTTTAGGGACAATAGTGTTTTGACCACAGTTTTGAACTCCAATTGTGAAATAGCCATCAATTTTTAGATTTTGCAAGATCACCAAAGATTCTTTGAAAATCTATGGTAAAATCGCAAAACTAGTTTGCAGGATCACCATAACTTTTTGAAAAAGTTATGGTTGCATGATGGTTATTTGACAATTGGACTTCAAAAGTGTGGTTGATATGCTATTGCCCCAAGATTTTAACCCTTAAGAAAAGAAACAAAAGCTGACTCGTGGCCTCATCGAGAGAGAAACCAGAGAATTAACTCCGCTCGCCTACTCCCTGTTAGGCCCTGATCACCAGTGAGACGCCACAAGTGATGCTCATCTTTGAAGGATCTCAATAAGCCATTCAGGCAGGGAGTAGCGCCTTCGAAAACACATGAATTACGGTGTTTCCGGAGTAACCATGCGCGCATGATGACTAGGGTGTTGGAGCCCTTTCTCTTGTCTTTCTGAACCTTCTTATTACTTTTTTCCACCACCCCGCAAAGGATGGATTCATGCCGTCTTGGAACGCATCTCTCAAGTCCCAGCAGAGCAAGTACTTTTGAACCAAAATTGACGAGCAAAGACACAAGTGGTTAGGATATGCACATCTAGCATTGTGCAAATTCAATCAAGGAGATTTTTTTTATAGCCACATCGATACACTGTTTTCCTGTGTCACATGCATAGTTCATGATTCTTCTATGGTATGTTGCAGGCTGTCCTTGAAAAACAAAGTTATATTCTCCTTTCAAGGAACGATGTTGAAAGCTTAATGCGCCTGGAACCAGCGAACGTTTCTTTGCAAAATTCTAGTGAACTTGATAACAGTGTAACAGATGCAGAGGCAGTCGAAGTAGAGATTGAACTAAGTGATCTCCTATTGGATATGTGCCCCATAAAACAGGTACCGTTTACCTGTTTAGTTCTTTTTGTCTTTTAATTTTACTAGTGAGTTTTATATCTATTTTATTTGTGAACTTCTAGAGCATTGTGTGACGATTCTCAGGGATACAGTCCTGTGTGCTTTTTTCTGTAGTTATATATTGTAGTAGGTGCAGCTGTTCATTTTGTTTAACAAATTCTTGGTTCCGTCTGCAAAGCTTAATAATGCAAATGCAAGGATCTGGTTAGTATGCTTTCTTGTCTAATATAGAATGCAAAAATGATCTAGCTTCAAAAGAAGTACCTGTTTGTGATAGTTTGGCTAAAGCAGCTTACTTCGTTATTTTATTTTTCTTGGTTCCTTTGCAGAGCTTAATAATGCAAATGCATCTGATTAGTATGCTTTGCTGTCAAATATAGAATGCAAAAATGATCTAACTTGAAAAGAAGTACCTGTTTGCGATAGTTTGGCTCAAGCAGCTTACTTCGTTTTTTTCTTCATATTAATAATTTGAAGGAATTCATACTAAAATGGAAATTAAGTTCAACAATGATGAAGATCTCTATAAATTAGAATAGCAGCCATTGTTACAGTTTTCAGTGACAATCAGATGTTTACATTGTGTATGCAGGAGAACTTGATCCATGATGACCAGAAACTAATATTGTTGGCTTCTCTTAGTGACTCGTTGGAATATCTAGCTGATTCAGTTGAAAGGTAACCTTACTCTCTTTATCATTGTGCATTGTAGTTGCCGACTTCACTTGCATAATTCTTTGCATAATTGTACCCTTCTGAACACAGTAGTATTCCAATCATAATAGTTGGATTAGCAATCTTGGAGCAAAGTTCTTATAAAAAATATGCAAGTTTTGCAATAACTATCAGATTCCATTTTAACTATCCATCTGATTTCAATTTTAACCTAAAGAACCATTATTGCCAGTGACGGAGCTTCCACACCCCACCCTCCACCACAATACCCCCCACCAACTATCATTAAATCATTTGATGGTACACTGATAAATTGGTTATCCCACACCCCCAATCTGGACCTCGCCATCCAGTTTTGTGTTGACTTTCTTTTGAACTTGGCATCACTAATACTGTCAATGCAGGTATTATTTGCTGTATGAAATTTTTAACTTTTGGTGAATTCCAGGCTAGGAGATTCATTCATAAGTCCAACCACCTTAGAGAGCAAAAACCACAGCCAGCATGGTCGACATAGTCGCTCTAGCAGTGCAATTCCAAAAGGTCTAGCCACTCTTGCTAATGAGTACAGAAAGTTAGCAATTGACTGTGTCAGAGTATTGAGACTGGAAATGCAACTAGAGACAATATATCACATGCAGGTGCAAGCACTAAATTTCTTTTGCATTACTTCTTTAGATGGATGTATTCTATATCAATAAATTTCGACCAACATAACTTTTTACAGGAAATGACCAAAAGGGAATATGTTGAAGATCAAGATGCTGAAGACCCTGATGACTTCATTATCTCACTTACGACTCAGGTTTCTGATTCACCTTTGGATATTGCATCTATGGTTCTTTTAGTTACATATTTAGATCCCCGTCTGTTACCTTTACATTAATTACTACAGAAAGTATCTAAATCGAATCATATCACAAGGCAACGTTGCCATGTTGGTCCATATATAATTCTTCAATATTAGGAAACAAATTCCTTTAGTTTTACTGCCTTTTATTTTTGAATAACAATATATTTTTGAAAGGGAAACTGGGAAAAGCTGTGTTACTTTGCCCTTTTAGTTGATAGCCAATTCGCATTGAAGTGACTTAGCGTTTGCTTTTACTTGTTACTGCTTTTTACTGTAGTGATTTTGACCTCATGTTTTTTTCTGAAAAAATTACAGAGATGTGCAGAAACATATACTGCTAACAAAGCATGTTTTATGATAGATGTAATGATATAAAAGATCTAAGTATAACCATAAATCTTGTAGGGAAAAATGGATGGTCAAAATTGCTACAGTAAAATCTAGTGTCAAGTAAAAAAACGGAGGAAGCACATGAGAATACTAATAAAAGTTATAAAATAGATTGAGGTGCCTTGGAAATCATGTAAAAGATCATGTTTATTCTTCCAAGTTGTGTTTATGAGGCGTACGATGTGTTCTGAGCTTTCCAATGCAAGCAGATTGCACGTAGAGATGAAGAAATGGCTCCATATATCACAGAATCAAAAAGAAATTATGTATTTGGTGGCATTGCCAGTGTTGCTGCTAATGCATCAATAAAGGTTTGTTTTATTTAACTGCGCAGTTAGTAAGTACTATAAATTCAGTCAATCTTACTGTCCTTGGTATATGTTGTTCATTTAGGCACTTACTCAAATGAAGTCAATCAACTTGTTAGGGGTCCAACAAATATGTAGGAATTCCATAGCACTGGAACAGGTGAGTCCTTTTTATGTGTATTATACGGACATATGTGTATAATCATCTATGTAACTGATATAGCTGTAAAAATAAATCTCTCCGATGCAGGCCCTTGCAGCCATACCCTCAATAGACAGTGAAGCAGTCCAACAGAGACTTGATCGTGTTCGAACATTCTATGAGTTATTAAATTTGCCTTTCGAGGTATACCATTTGGACTTTTTTTTATGGACATCATTTTTATTTTGTTACCGTATTGCTGGTCTTTCAACATTTTCTTGTACTATCCATTGTGCAGGCATTGCTGGGATTCATTACGGAACATGAATATTTGTTTTCTGCAAAAGAGTAAGCTCATCCATTTGTACAGCTCCTTTACAACTAGGAAATGTAACAGAATTGTATGAATGTGTTTCTCTATTGTTTATAATTGAGATGTATTCATTTGGGCTCATCTTTTGCTTTGTAGATACTTGAGCGTACTAAAGGTCAATGTTCCTGGTAGAGAGATACCAATGGATGCTGAACGACGCATCTCACAAATTTTGGGTCACTAAGTCATTGAATTACTCTATTTTTTTTTCTGAATGATTAAATTACTGTATCGAGGATGCCTTTTAATGATTTTGGCCACCTGATAGGCCTCTACCTTTTTCCATGACTACTTTTGTGTAGCTTTAGATGATTTTTGCTATTTATGTTCATAGTTTGTTCGTTTGTTTTGATTATGTAATTAAATGTGTAGGTATTATATTCTTTTGTATATCTTATCATTGATTGTATATTTGTAGTATTGTGAATAAAATTTCTATTTTTCATTCTGGCAATATTATATATCCTTGAATTCTGTATCTTTAGTTTTCGGTAGATTATATATCCTTGAATTCTGTATCTTTGGTTGGGTATTCTATGGGTTTGGACTGGTCAGGCATGCAAAGTTAGATGGGGTGGTTCGGTCAATTTTGAGCAGTTCGTTCGGAGGATGAAACCGGCCTTGTATGGGCTGTTTGTTTGGGGCACGGCTCCTGTGTGGTAGTGTTATTATTGTATATGTACAGTAACAGCCACCATCCAGCGTCCAAGTTCCATCTATTGGCTCTAATTTTTTTCAGTTAATCTCTGTCATTAATTAGTATGCTCATTAATTAAGGAGGGAAAATCTCAGAAAACGGTGGACATGGGATCAGACATGCCACCAATTTCTTGCCTTCTGAATTCACCATAACACTGAATATATTGGAGCAACATATTGACTTGTAAACTTACATGCTAAACCATATTTATTAGTGAAAATATCGCATTACACAAATATTTCTTGCCTTCTGAATTCACCATAACTTACATGCTAAACCATATGTAATGGGTGTTTAAATCCATCAAAATAACTGTGAACTTAAATATATCTAAACAATGACGATGAACTTGAATCTTTATTCCTTATTATTTGTCTTTTGATTTCACTCCCGTGCGGTCGCCCACGGCTGTAAAATTCGGCGCCGACAGGTGGGCCCTTGCTCCCCACGCATCCTTGCGTCGCGCGCTCTCTCCTGAAAGAACTCAGCGACTCCAGGTGGGCCTGCTTCTTATTCTCCTCTCCGCTCCCGTCCCCAAAGTCCCAAATCCTGGCCCGACGTGGCCGCCCCGGAGCATGATCGCTAGATCCATCGCGCCCTCCCTCCTCGCGTCCAGCCATCCAAACTCACCGGAAGCCGCCGCCACTAGTCCTGGGACTTGGGCCGGGCCAAATACGGGTGGGCCACGGCCCGACCATTTGGCACGGCACGTGGCACGGCCCGGCCCGATGAGGTTTCGTGCCGTGCCGGCCCGGCCCGAGCCGACGGGCCGTGCCGTGCCGGGTTTTTGGCACATCGGGCGGCACGGCACGACACTGTTACATGGGCCGTGCTCGGGCCGGCACGGCCCGAAAACGTCACGGCGGCCCGGATTTAGCCCGGCAGTGTGTTCTTGTTAATTTCTTTAACCAACGTTCTTTTTGTTATTTTGATTCATATTTTAAAATACAAATTTGTATAGATTTTGCATATGTGGTCCAAATTTGATGATTCTTTTTTCTATAATCTTGAAAAAATCACCTCTATCATGTGGAATCTTTGTATGCAAACTTCTCTAGTTCAATTTTGTAATGATCAATCATTACACTAGTGGTCACTATTCACCATTATCTTCACTTTTTTGTTAATCTCGAACCAATTTGAATTTTTAAGTATTTTTTTGTGTGTACGTACAACTTCTACGTATCTACACATAGAATTTTTGTATAATTTTTTTGAAGCATTTACGCCTGTGTAAGTTCGAATTGCTCTTCACTTATCACAAAACCTCATTACTTATATGTTGTTTAGTAAAATTTGAACACACTTTCATGCAAACATTGTTCAAAAAATTCTTCATAAATTGTAGAGGTTGGTGTTGACTTGGAACAGCTCCAAACTAAAATTGAGTTCAAAATCCAATATATTTTTGGAGATATAAAAATGCAAAAACTCACTTTTTTTTTTGTTACACTCAAAATATGATGATTCTAGAACTCAAATTTGATATATACATGTATTATAGCTTTCCTAGTGTAATTTTTGTGAAAATTTTGATTTTTTTTTTATCTATGTAACACTATAAAAAGCATCAATTCGAACAAGAAAAAATGCGCGTTCTCCATGCTGAAAACGTATTTCTGAAATAGGCTGTTAATGAAACCGGGCGTGCCCGTGCTTGGCATGGCCCGACGACGGCCCGCCGTGCCCCATGCCGTGCCCGGGCCGCATTTTTGCCATGTCAGACCGACCGGCACGGCACTGGAACGGCACGAAGCACGACGGGCCCGTGCCGTGCCGGCCCGAGCACGGCCCGAGTCCCAGGACTAGCCGCCACCGCCGGGCAAATAAAGCAACGTCTCAAAATCGTACCCGGCAGCCCCAATTTGGCACGGATTTGTACGTGTCGCCCGCCGTAGTGCGTCAATGCGTCGTCCACAGGTCACTCCGCCCCGGCGCGCTCGCCGACCCAGGCTTCCTCGCATAGCTCCGCGCCGCGCACCCGCGCCTCCTCGCGGCCCCGCTCGCCGAGGTGCTCGTGGGCGCCGCCGCTCTTGCGGCGCAGGCATGTGACCTCGCAGCCGCTGTGGGAGCACCCACCGCCTTCGAGCTCATCGCCCGCCTCGTCCGAGTCCTTCCGTCTGGCTCCCTTGCCAAGAAGCTCCGCACGGTACGTCCTCCGCCACTTTCCTGCTGCTTGTTGTCTCTGAAAAATCGAGCGATCTGAAAAATCGAGCGCTTTGAATCTTACCCCGGGATCTGGGCTGAGTAGTTTGCATAAAAAATTGCATTCTGGATAGGATATTCTGCTGCAGAAAAATTAGGCATCTCATTATGCAACTCTGGAACAGCAATGCTGCAGATAATTCGGAGGGAAAGAGGAGGTGACAATATCCAGCTTCGCCGCTTTGGTTCCGGTGGCGAAGCTGGCCTCGGTTCTCTCATCGACTCCCAAACGGACGAAATCCACGCAAAAAAACTGATTCTGATTAGAAAACCATATGCAGTCTTGTTTTCAATAACTGGTTTTAGAAAACCACATTTATGCTTCAGTTTTTATGATTCTGATTAGTGGAGAAAACTCTTACCATCCAATTATGAGGAACCACTTTCATAGTGGAGTACCACCCCTCTGCTTGACAATTTCTGTTACATACCGATTATAACTAAAGGGACAATTATGTTTTTACCCTTATTCTGAACTCTAATTGTGATTTTACCCTTACTTTTTTGACTTTGTGATTTTACCCCTGTTTTTTTAATCTGAAGCCAGAGTTAACCCCTACTAGGGGTAAAATTTAAATAGAATTATTCTGATTTTACCCCTACTGAGGGTAAGATCTGGCTTCATGTTGAAAAATTAGAGGTAAAATCACAAAGTCAAAAAAGTGAGGGTAAAATCAGAATTAGAGTTCAAAGTGAGGGTAAAAACAGAAATGCCCCATAACTAAATGTTTTTTAGGCTTTTCATTTTGTTTAACACGAGCGCGCCAGGCCCACCAACGATCCTTCAATACTATTTACGCCTTGGTCCATGGATAAATCTGTTGATCTTTTCATTGGATCTTCTCTACAGCAAACATTGAATAACGATTCACAGAACTTCGATGTAAGATGATGTTGGTCACTCTGGAAATGTTGCAGATCGATTTTTCGTTGGCCTGGTAACGTACAGTAGCCGGAGAAGATCAGGGCGGTGCAGGCCCGTGCGGGGAAGCGGAATTGGTGGGAGGAGCTGCCAGTGTTTGTCAAGGCGCATAAGATGCTCTCCAATGCCGCGTCGACGCAATGGCATAGCGCGACTGCCGGCTGTCGTGGAAGGACAAGCAGCAGCAGTAGTTAGTATCTAATCATGTTTGTGTTGCTACTAATTGGTTTGATTAGCTACTATTTTGAGCAGAGATTAGATGCATATAAAATCAAGACCATGGTGTGACGTTGTTTAGTCGGTTAATTGGTTGCGCCGAGTAGGTTCCAAATCAATTAAAGGTAGATTTTAGATGCATATAAAATCAAGACCATGGTGTTGTTTAGTCGGTTAATTGGCTGCGCCGAGTACGTTCCAAATTGCAACAGAAGGTAGATTTTGCATGATTTTACCTGTTGAACGATCAATATCCCAAGCGTACTCGTCAAGCTAGAATTGGATGGAGAGACTGCTTGGCCTGGTGATTGCTTGGTTCTGGGTTTGAGTTTGCTTGGCCTGACCGTCAAGCTAATCCTTTTCTGGAGCTTAGGATTAGTAAAATTTGCAAACTAGAATGTGAATTAGTTTCATCTCTTAAGTGGGTGTCGCTGGAGCTTATGTGTTGTGTGTTTTCTTATCTTATTAGTAAAAGGATCCAATCTTGCTCCGCTTGCTTCGGTCTGGTGTTTTGCTTGGCCTGACCAATTTGGATGGTGCTGGTTTGGGCGCAATCGAAGGGATCTGGCAATCTATACTGTTGGGGGATCGAAGGTCTTGAGAGACTCGGCGAAGCCCTCCAACGAGTGTTGTAGTGGAAGTCGGTCCTCGCGAAGCCCTCCGAAGGTTCTTGTTCTCGGAGTAGATCCTCACGAAGCCTCGTCGCTCCTTGGATGGCTTCTTCTGCGCTCAGCGAAGCCCTCCTGAAGTGTTAACGTACTATGATTCTTATGTTGTTCAATACCCGAAGCCCTCAGTCGTCCGCGATGCCGGGCGAAGGGGTAGAAACACGATAGAGAATTACGGACGGAGTAAATGATGTCTCTTTGGCTCGTGGCTCGAAAAACAGATGTCATTACAGGAGCTCTTCCCTCCATATTTATAGGGGGGGGGGGATCAATATTACAGCTATGCCACTGGGCAATTCTGTTACGGCTCTAAGTGTTAGGCTTCAGTCTGGCTCATATTCTATATCATTCGCCGTACGTCGTAATACCTTCGCCGGGAGTCAAACACCCTTCGCATGTCATAATACCTTCGCCTGGAGTCAAACACTGTTCGCATGATGTAAAGAGCCTTTGGCGTTATCTCCAACATTAGCTCTCAATTGTTAATGTATTTTGATTGATCAAAATCAGAGGCAATTTATTATTTTAATGATTGTGTCGTATGCTCTTCTGACTCATGCACGTGTTTGTCGTTTTCGGTATCTTCCTGTCTTTTCCCGACTTTCGATGCTTGTCTTTAGCTCTATATATTCGTAGCGATTGCCTTGTTTTCTCACGTTGTCTATTGCTTATGCAAGTTGTTCTCCATCGTTTTCTGTTTCTCCTTCGCACCATTAGAGACCCTTTCCTTGCATTCTTTTTCAAGATGCCTAGTGACCGGAGCTCCAGTGAAGAGCACCTTAGGAAGAAGGCAAAGGTTCACAAATCTTCTTCGAAGGATAATCTTGATAAGACTAATGACGGAGGCTCTCGTGGTACTGACACCACTTCTTCAGCGCCTCCTTCGAAGGTTTCAAGTTCTTCGAAGGATTCAGCGAACCGCTCGTCTTCTGATAAGGCCGATATTTCTTATCGGCGCCCCAAGGTTCCTAACCTGATGGCAATCTTTTCTGGCTCGTCTAACCAAAGTCATGGCTCTGCTAAGGCTTCGTTGGTTTCGAAAGAGGCTCCTTCAAAGGACTCCACAGGTCCTGCGAAAGATGTTTCTTCTTTAGCTGATGCTGGCAAATCTATGGCCTTAGAGAAGGCCAAGATCCAGGACACGGATGCGGGTGCCATCGCAAATATGTCTGGTTCCTCTAGGTCAAAGACCAAGATCCAGGAAAAAGATACAGAGTCCAGTGCTCTTGTGTCCTTAGTGCCTGATCCGAAGGCTAAGATCCAAGACAAGACCCACGCCGAAGCTGGTGAGGCTTTGGATGAGGCCCAGATCCAGGGAAAGGGTTTGGGCGAAGGTGCTAATTCAAATCGTCTTTCATTGTCTGAAAGGTTTGAGCTCCGTCGGATGCTTGCTAACTTGGGAATTCTTTCAGATCGCTCTGCTTTTCAGCTTCTGCCAGAGCCCCATATTCAGCCTCGTGGCATTCTCGCCCCTTCGGCAGGTGGTGAACTTGTCCTTCACTCTGTTTTTGAGGCGATGATAGAGGAATTTCTTCCCTTTGACGTGACTTTTGATTCAATTGAAACTGCTGAGGGGTCTTCGCTTGCTTGTGACGATGTTCCGGCTAACACCTTCGTCATGAGCGCCCAGGCTGCTGAGCCTTTTGTTGCTGTTGCTGATAGGATTCGACTTCCTCGAGTGATGCTGTGGCGAAGGCTTCCAATGATTCTTTTTCTTTTGTTTCCGCCGACAGTACATCTCCTGCGCTGCTCGCGGCCCTCGTCAAATTTACTGGGATTGTTGACGAGTCTTTCTGGGAAAGGATTCTCTCTATGCTGCAGCCGCCTCAAGATGAGGTATAAGAATTTTTTGTTTGATTTGTACGAAATGTTGCCCTTCGGACTTGTATTTCCTAAGGACATCATGGTGACTTGTGTTGTAAACTTATTATTATTTTTCCTTAATATTTGCTTGGTTTTGTATTTTTAGGATTCCTCTGATTTTTCGTTAAGCGAGTTTGCTACTCCGAAGGCTTCTTCTGATGTAGTATCAGGAAAGTGTGTTGTTTCGGAGTTTTCGTCTGAGGTTTCTCTGAGCGAATTTGCGACTCCGGAGCCCTCTTCTTCTCACTTGATTCGTCATGAACCTCCGATTGAGATTTTCAGTTCTCCTTCGGATATCAATTTGTCCAGTGATTCGGAACCTTTATCCCCTGTTGAAGGCGGTGAGGGTCGTTTCACTTTTCCTCCAGGTAGCCTTGTTGCTATCGGGAGAGTTTATCGTCCCGAGATTGATGTTCCCGAAGGTAGTCGAGGCTGTGTGAAGCGGAGATCTCGTGGTCGTCGTCCTCGAGGTGGTGGTTCCTCAAATCGAGGTACGACCAAGAAGAAGAAAGGCGGAAACCTTCGCCATCGTAATTCTTCCACTAATGCCAAGAGTTCTTCTTCATCCTTCGATGCTGCTTCGCATGTGGAACGAATGATTGATTCTGGGGTAATAGATCCCGTTTTTCAAAGGCCTTATTCGCCTTCGAGCGGTTATGACATTGATGAATTTGGTATCATATGTCAAATGTTACTAGAGTTAGGCCTTATTGTAAAGCAAGAGCCTGACGATGGTTCTCCTTGAATGAATTATTATTTTTTGAAGAAATCCTCTTCTGCTTGCTTCGCTCTAGAATAGGTTTCTTTAATATCCTTGCGAAGCTTCTGCTTCTTGCGTGATGACCTTCTGTTTTCTTATGATATAATCATTTTTTTTATGATATAAGCCCTCGAATTTGGGGTGTACCAAATTGGTTTGCCCTTCGCATGTTCTTAGACTTTTCGTTCGATTTTCCTTCGTTCTAGGCCTTGGGCCTGATGGTTTTTAGCCGGTGGCTTCTCACTTTGAGGCCATGGCTTCGCTTGCTTGTTCTGGTTTTCCATTTTTTTGGAGTCCAGATAACAAGTTTTTGTGATACTTTTGTATCTGAGGGATCTGTGTTATTTCCTATAACACGTTGCCTCGAAGTTGGGTTACACCAAGTTCTGCTTTGGTGTACCCTTCGCTTTGTTCTAGGCTTTCTGCCTGACTTTGTTTGTTAAGCTCGTGGCTTTGCCTTTTGATAAGGCTCCTCTGCAAATTACTCTGGAATTTTTTGAGGGTAAAAAGTAATTATAAAACTGTGATACAGTCTTAGAGGGTGCCTCGTTAAAAAACCTCACACCCTTCGCAGGGCTACCCTCGTGAGGAAAAAGAGTGCACCCCCCGCATGTCTTTTATGTTTTACACATAAGCGATGTTCGTTCTACCGAAGAGTCGTTCTGTTGACTCTTGGTAGTAGCGGTTCACAAATACTTGCAGCATCCTTGTCGAGTTCTTGAGGCCGAAGGTCTTGTAAGCTGGTATATCTTGCTCTTCTCTTATGAGATGGATATTTTTCCTTTCAGGAGTTTCATTGTCTTCAATGGCTCTTGCTTGCAGCTGATCCCCGAAGACCCTAATCACAGAGATTGGTCCCGGAATTATCATGCATAGATAAGCTTGATGTATGACAGCTTCGAACTTGTTAATTGACCCTCTCTCGAAGATTGCGTTGTAAGGGTAGATGAGGTCAACCACATCGAAGGTCACATCTTCAGTTCTTGCGTTTTCTCCTTCTCCGAAGGTTACTGGTAGTTCGATTTTCCCCATGGCCTGGATTATCTTTCCTGTGAAACCCACCAAAGGAATTCCTGCTGGTTGAAGAGTTTCGTTTTCCAGGTCCATTCTTCTTAAAGTTGAATCCCTTGATGTTTGCTTGGATCACCTATGGGTCTGAATGCGGTTGGTCCAGGTTTCTTGCATCTTCTTCTCCGAAGGTTATATCAACATGGGACCACCTTGTCTTGACAAATGGAGTCCCCGAAGAGACATGTTGAACCCTTCGCATGTGTTCTTTTCTGGCCCTCCTTGAGTCTAGCTGCTGTGTGGATCCTCCGGTAATGACATTTATTCTTTGCCTTCGCACCTCGCTGTTGGCTTCTGATTGTCTTGCGTTGTTTTGATGATTCGTTTCTGGTGGTGGTGGTAGCGCAGCCAAACTTTGTGGTTGATGATAATTGTGCTGTTGTAGTTGTTGCGAAGCTTCTGTTGGGTAGCTGACCACATGGTTTACAGAATGCGAAGGATAGATTGAACGAGTGTTGCTTTGGGACCAGTCTTCGCGAAAGTTGCCCATGTGACGAATGGCTTTCTTTGCTTCCCTGTTTGCTAGCCAATTCTGCTTGTATGACAGGAAGTCTCGGCATTGTTTAGTTGCGTGTCCTTTACCTTCGCCGTGCAGTTCGCAAAACACGGTGCGGGGGTTGGACTTGTTGTCACCATCTCGATTTCTTTCTTCGTGATCTTTGTCACTGTTGCTTCGCCCTTTTCCTTTTTCATCCTCTCTAGTTCTTTTTTCGCCTCCTCTTTCTTCTCTATTTTCTAGATTGTGTACTCTTCGGCTGCTATGATCTCTGTTGTTTTCTTTGTTTTCGTCATGCCTTCGGCTTCAGCTTGAATCTCTGTCTTCTTTGGCTTTCTTCTCATCTCTCAGCTGCTGAGTTTGCTTCTTTTCGTCATCCTTCTTTCTTCTGAACTCATCATCAGATCTTGCGTACTTCTCGAAGACATCAAGGAGTCCGAAGATTGTGGTGGGTTTTTTCCTTGCCTGTGAGGAGTCAAAAGGTCCAGCCCTCAATCCCTTCATTAGTGCATCGATTACTGTGGAGGCCGCTACTCCTCTGGCCTTCGACTTAATTTCCATGAAATTCTGCATTTATTCTCTGAGGCCTTCGTCACTTTTTGTCCCAATCTTTCACGGCACAGCAAGTAGCAATATCTTAAGCACTTGTAATTGATATAGCAGCAACTAAAAAGAGTAACAACAGTAGCAATCTGATTTATTCAGCAATGATAAATAGCAAACTCCAACAATTGGTTCTCCACTAGCACTGACAAGTAGCGACATCACACAATAGATAATACCGGTTTACAAGAACTTGATGTAATCATAAACCAGAAATAGATAAATTCTCCAACCCGTGACTCAGATGAGCACGATCTAGAGAAGGGAAACCACGAGGTTCCAGCACGTACCCAGGAGAAAGATCACCTGATCACGAACTTCAGCAACCGGCAAGGGATCGTCGGCAGCAATCTTCAATCGATAGGTGAGGGCAACACCTCTAGGGTTCCATGGAGGACACCACGACCAAAAACACAATAAAAATCAACTCTCACTTACAGGGGCGCCGGCCCTAGGCTATATGACACGCAGGCCAGCCAACACACGGTCCGACTCGACCACAACTCAAAACAGACTCGGACTCAACACAATCCGACGATTGTTTTTATTACTGTAACCGACTCGAGACGAATCTGACAATGGCGCCATATGCGTTGGAAAGTTTATGAAATTATCTTTCCATCAAGTACTAATTCACCCCAAACGGACTCTGTATGAGGGAGATATGGTATTTCTTCTCCACGCCTGTCTGGCTGCACCAAACCGAGTCCGAACTGAATTGGAATTTCCATATCTTGCAATTTTGTGATTGGATTGACATGAGGCCGTGTAGAACTTGATAGGAAAGTATGTAACACCCTTGGGAAGGTCTTGGGCACCTGGATATGATGCTTAGCTTCCTCAATTTCCACTAACATTGATCCGATCTTAACATATGACCCCGTTTCTCTTTTATATTCATCCGTCGCTATATTAGACCCAATGAAAATGTTGCATGACATGACATGACTAGCTGATAGCACTTTGGGAGTCTTCTCATGATTTGCAACAAATGAGAAAGAGCCAAACTGAATGTTCTTCTTTTGAAAAGCATTACCTTCTGAAATATATGTGGAATGACATTTCGTTTCAGAATTGATAGCTGTAATAATTTGATGAGCCATGTCCTCATCATCCTCCCTTTCTTGAAAGAAAGCCGTCCTCGGCTTTAACAAATGTTCAGTTGCTTCCTTCTTGTGCACATCGTTGCCTATAATGTTAGCATCAGCGATGATGTTTGTTTCCTCCTTCTCTTCAGCAACGTATGAAACTAACTTAGCATTGGATTTAAAAGAGCTGATAGGAGTTTCTGAAGCACTGGCTGCAGCAGTAATTGTAGCATCATTGCAAACACAAATTGCAACTAATGGATCAGACATGACCACATCATTCTCCCTTTCTTGAAGCAAAGACATCCCCGTCTTTGGGATAATTTTAGGGGCCTTCTTCTTTGTAACAGCGGGAAACACTTCAGCCATTATAGCACACTCTTGCGCTGGCTTTAGAACATGATGCACTCCCTTATGTACAAAAGAATAATAGTTGGAGCGGCCTTCATGTGTAACATTTAGATCATACTCCCACGGTCTCCCCGACAGTAAATGACAAACATCCATGGGCACTACATCACATTCCACTTTGTCCATATAATTACCAACAGAAAAATTCACTCGCACTTTGTGGGTTATTTTCAGCTTTCCAGAAGGATTCATCCACTTCACATGGTGTGGTGTAGGAAGCCTCCATGTCGATAGTGATAATGCTTGCACCAGATCCTTGCTAATCATGTTGGTAAAACTCCCACCATCAATAATAAGTTTACATACCTTATCCTTGATCTTACATTCAGATTGAAAGACACTCCATCGCTGTCCCGTTTGAGCAGCGGTGTTTTTAGCACTCTCATCCTTCTTGACCAGCAAGTTTAAACCCTCTATCGGGGTCTCATCTTTCAATTCATTGGCATTAGAATGGACTTCTTCATTCAGTTTAGGGGAAAGAAATATTTCAGCAGCAACATTCTTCTCCTTTTTCTCTTGCTTGATCTGTTCTTGCAATTTATGCAGCCTTTTCTTAGCTTCATCAAGTCAGAAATTACCTTTGTGACCAGCAGCACTTGAGGACCTAACATGCTTCAGTGGTGTAGAGGAAATCCCACTCAGAATATTAGCTTTTAGCACATCCGTTACACTACCAGTTTTCTTTCTATTCTCACTAGGGGAGTAATATTTGGGAAACACAACAGCAGATTTCCCATGCTCTTTACCTGGAGAAATCCTTTTACCAACATCTGACTTTTCCTTGCTGCAACGCAACAACCTATTTGCAGCAAGATCACTTTTGGTTGTCGCACCTTGTTGAGGCTGATTCACATCTACAACAATGGAATCAATCCATGATGAACGCATCATTGGCATGGTGTCGAAAGAACTGTGGATACCAGCAGCTACAGTTTTCTTTGGAGAGAAAGTGTTCTCATTTGGCGGATCATAGCGACGCCGTAACACCTTTTTTTATGCCTGACCATGTGCTGCAAGGACCCTCACCTCTATCAACATGTCCTTGCTGCAACTTTATCCACCACCGCGAAACACATTCAGAAAAAGTTCGCCTTGCAAAATGGATCATCATGTGTGATTCCAGACCACGATCATACAAAAAATCCTCCATAGCATCCTCCCACTCATAATATTCAGATTGAGAAGCTCTTGAAGAAAGTTTGGGCACAAACTTAATCTCATTTGCAAAGCTATAATCACCCATCATAAAAAACAGCAGCAAAAACTTTCACAAAGTACCGTGAGCAACCTTAAATCTGATACCAAATGATACGGACACGCCTAGCAATGTCCAGAATTTTTTTCCCAATCTTTCACGGCAGAGCAAGTTGCAATATCTTAAGCACTTGTAATTGATATAGCAGCAACTAAAAAGAGTAACAACAGTAGCAATCTGATTTATTCAGCAATGATAAATAGCAAACTCCAACAATTGGTTCTCCACTAGCACTGACAAGTAGCGACAGCACACAATAGATAATACCGGTTTACAAGAACTTGATGTAATCACAAACCAGCAATAGATAAATTCTCCAACCCGTGACTCAGATGAGCACGATCTAGAGAAGGGAAACCACGAGGTTCCAGCATGTACCCAGGAGAAAGATCACCTAATCACAAACTTCAGCAACCGGCAAGGGATCGTCGGCAGCAATCTTCAATCGATAGGTGAGGGCAACACCTCTAGGGTTCCATGGAGGACACTACGACCAAAAACATAATAAAAATCAACTCTCACTTACAGGGGCGCCGGCCCTAGGCTATATGACACGCAGGCCAGCCAACACACGGTCCGACTCGACCACAACTCAAAACAGACTCGGACTCAACACAACCCGACGATTGTTTTTATTACTGTAACCGACCCGAGACGAATCTGACAATGGGGCCATATGCGTTGGAAAGCTTATGAAATTATCTTTCCATCAAGTACTAATTCACCCCAAACGGACTCTGTATGAGGGAGATATGGTATTTCTTCTCCACGCCTGTCTGGCTGCACCAAACTGAGTCCGAACTGAATTGGAATTTTCATATCTTGCAATTTCGTGATTGGATTGACATGAGGCCGTGTAGAACTTGATAGGAAAGTATGTAACACCCTTGGGAAGGTCTTGGGCACCTGGATATGATCCTTAGCTTCCTCAATTTCCACTAACATTGATCCGATCTTAACATATGACCCCGTTTCTCTTTTATATTCATCCGTCGCTATATTAGACCCAATGAAAATGTTGCATGACATGACATGACTAGCTGATAGCACTTTGGGAGTCTTCTCATAATTTGCAACAAATGAGAAAGAGCCAAACTGAATGTTCTTCTTTTGAAAAGCATTACCTTCTGAAATATATGTGGAATGACATTTCGTTTCAGAATTGATAGCTGTAATAATTTGATGAGCCATGTCCTCATCATCCTCCCTTTCTTGAAAGAAAGCCGTCCTCGGCTTTAACAAATGTTCAATTGCTTCCTTCTTGTGCACATCGTTGCCTATAATTTTGTTAGCATCAGCGATGATGTTTGTTTCCTCCTTCTCTTCAGCAACGTATGAAACTAACTTAGCATTGGATTTAAAAGAGCTGATAGGAGTTTCTGAAGCATTGGCTGCAGCAGTAATTGTAGCATAATTGCAAACACAAATTGCAACTAATAGATCAGACATGACCACATCCTCATCAGGAATTCCGTTGGGTCAGATTTTCTTTGATATGCTTTTATCTTTGGCATTTTGAAGTTGATAGGCCATGGCTTATTTTGCAGTTGTTCGTTTAGAGGTGAGTTCTCATTGAACATTGAAGTTGGTTGAGCGTCTCTGCTTGTGCTGCTTACTTCATAAACGAATCTCCCTTCGTTGTTCTTTTGCACTTTCTTTGGTTGGCTCCGGCTTAGCTTCTTGAGGTTATTTATGTCCTGGTTTACCTGGTCTAACCTTTCGTCCATTTCTTCGATATCCCTCTGCGTTTGCCTTATCTTCTGCAGCATGTCTATTTTCAGTTTTTGCCTTTTCTCAACGAAGGCCAGTCGTTTTTCCCTCTCAACTCTTTCCTTCTCCAGGATGCGAAGTTGCTCTGCTATGGAATTGGCTTCGTCATCAACTGTCTCATCATCCTCCGGAGGGTTGTTTTCTGCATGCGAAGCATTTTCATTATTGTTTTGTGTTCTTTTTAGAGCTTCTTACTGCCTTAGAGCTTCTTCCTGTCTTGTTATTTCTTCGGCTCGGGTTACCTGTTCAGCTCGTGCGATTTCGGCTTGTGCTTCTCGTTCCTTCGTGATTTTGTCTTCTTCTTCCTTAGCTAGTCGCTCTCTTTCTTCGGCTTCCGTGCGTTGTGTCTCAATGTCTACTGTCTTTGATGACTTGCCTCTCGCCATCTTGAGTTGTTGATCGTGGTCGTGGGTTCGCCCCGCAGGACGGCGCCAAATGTTGGGGGATCGAAGGTCTTGAGAGACTCGGCGAAGCCCTCCAACGAGTGTTGTAGTGGAAGTCGGCCCTCGTGAAGCCCTCCGAAGGTTCTTGTTCTCGGAGTAGATCCTCGCGAAGTCTCGTCGCTCCTTGGATGGCTTCTTCTGCGCTCTGCGAAGCCCTCCTGAAGTGTTAACGTACTATGATTCTTACGTTGTTCAATACCCGAAGCCCTCAGTCTTCCGCGATGCCGGGCGAAGGGGTAGAAACACGATAGAGAATTATGGACAGAGTAAATGATGTCTCTTTGGCTCATGGCCTGAAAAACTGATGTCATTACAGGAGCTCTCCCCTCCATATTTATAAGGGGGGGGGGGGAGAGATCAATATTACAGCCATGCAACTGGGCAATTCTGTTACGGCTCTAAGTGTTAGGCTTCACTCTGGCTCATATTCTATATCCTTCGCCGTACGTCGTAATACCTTCGCCTGGAGTCAAAAACCCTTCGCATGTCATAATCCCTTCGCCTGGAGTCAAACACCCTTCGCATGATGCAAAGAGCCTTCGGCGTTATCTCCAACAACGCCATCTACACGCTGCCGCTGACGTTCACGCAAAAATCGCCGCCGTTTAGCCGGAACGGCGACCTTGCCGTCGTCCCTGTCGCGCGCGCACTGGCACTGCTACAGTGCCGCGAACCCTTTTTCCTTTTATTTTCTCAGAAATTTGACCGAACTTGTAAATTCGATAGAAATTCAAATACAACTCAGAAAAATGTGAAACCAAGTTTGTTGGATTCCTTGTGAACAGACCTATCCAGTGGTACAACATAAACATATGAAGTCATTTTATATTATTTTATAAAATTCAGAGAAGAGAAACAGAAAATCATTTTTACAAAAAGATCTATGCATGCAAAAATTCTGATTTTTGGCACACATACTCCTTGTGAGTTCACTGAACTGCTCACAAAACAGTTTCTTGAAATTTACCATATTTTAGGTGTAATTTCAGTTTCAAGTTTCTAACAAAATCTTTGTCATCATTTTATTCCTGCACTTTTTGGCATCAAATTTTGGATATGTTACTGTACCTAGAATTAGGTTGCTAAATAAAAATACAAACTTAATTTTAGATCTTCCGGAACTATGTTAGAGAAATTTCAAAATGAAATCTTTATCTCGATCTTTGAAAACTATCGGATTCTTTAGTTCCTTGGTGAAACACTTCAAACAGAGGTGTCGTAAAAATCTTTTAGGTTCTCCTGAACCTCACATCAGCACCACTACCATGCCACTGCACTCTTTCATTTAACCAAGATTAATATGTTCCTTGCACTTAATTGTGAACTTGCATTATGTTCATTTAGGGAACAACGCCGGAACCGAGGACGTGGAGATCGAGGACGAGGAGACCGGCGCTGACTTGAACGTGCTTGAGTGTGCTAACCACCAGCCCTAAGGCAAGCCCCGGTGCACTCCTATGTTTACAAAGTTTTACATTTTCTCACATGTCCTTCGAGTCATGAATTGTGCATTTAAGTTTTAGGAGTTGTATGGAACCGTAGATACATTTGCCTTACATGGTCCTATGGGTGGGTTCAGTTTTGTACAGCCGCTCGGTAGATTTTGCTAAGCTTAAGGTTGTGTCATTGATAAAAATCGAGTGGTATGGAGACCGCTCGGTGTAAGTGGGGTCGTATTTACTTTATGTTCTCACATGATGATAATGAATTTGAGACCGAACGGGGAAGTTTCATGTGTAGGTTAAGGTGACAAGGCTCGCTTTGTTCGCCATAGCCCCGTTTGTGTCGGTTGAGGACCGTTCGTTGTGGCCCCGCTGAGCAAGTTTGAACAGTACCGGATGCATGCTAGCAGAATGGGAACTAGTAAACTGAGTAGCTCGATGTTGTATGTGTTGGACGGTGCTCCCCCTCTCTTTTGGTGATGAAGATGGAATGGTGGTTGCGGGTTTGTGTAGGAAGGGAGGGCACACGGGCTAACCACGGATTGCCTGGCGCGGGTATCGCGTGGAGGACGTGTGTCCGGGAGAGGTGAAATCGGCTCGACCTTACGATGTCTTGTGAAAAGTTGCCGTGCGTGACTCTTTTGTGTGTGCGTACGTCGTGTATTCCGGGTTTCGCCTGCAGGTGTAAATCGATTCGAATCGCCGTCCCTCGCGGTTATTGAGTACCACTTGTTCACTGTGTCACATCGTAGTAAGAAGTGCACCTGATGATTTTATATGCTATTGTACTTCAATTAATTGTATTGCAATCATGTATTGCTTAGTGTAGGTGGCTAATATTTATATTAATGCAAGCACCCTTTTAATTTGGCTAAAATATGAAAATAAGGATCAATTATTAGTGCTGTTTTTGCAATTAAATTTTAGCAACCTGGTCAACCCCCTGCATACTAGAGGTCGATCTTAGAAGACCATTTTGACGGGTAAGATTTGCTGAGTATTAGTTGCTCAGGGTTTGTTGTTTAAATTTTTGTTGCAGGTATTCCTAATTGTAGTTTCTGTGATTGTTGTGGCAAAGTGGTGTGGGAGGGTGAGCCGCCCAAGGACTGGTCTATTGAGTGGGTTCCCTCCTCTCCCAACCAGGAGCAAGGTGAGTGAGATCGTGTCTACGGGCCGGACATGATTGCCTTGTAGATATGTATCGTCGTGTGTTTCGCTTCCGCTCGCTTTTATGTAATCGAATTTCGAACTCTTTTATGTAATAAGAACCGTACTTCGAACCTTGTATCCTATGTTAATTGTGGAACCAATGTAATAACTAAACTTGTTGTAAAATTATTTTACTTATGCTTATGTGTGTGGTCATGTGCATACTTGCTTCGCCAAGTATCCCCGATTATGATCCTGGTTAGCCAAACCCCTCATTAAATTGAGGCGGTATGCTACACCCCTCATACACACTAGTGTACATAGGCCACTAAGACCTAATCTCAAATGGGCCGGGATGTCACAAACACCCCCCCCCCCCCTCAAAGGAACCGACGTCCTCGTCAGGATACCAGCGCAACACACCCTTGCGGGCAAAGGACCAGGAACGCTCCCCTCTTGGCACACGTCTGTGTCCAGTGTCAGCCCATATGCCACGCCGTGTCCCACTCACGGGGCCCACACGCACCATGCGCCATATGTCTGCACCCCTGGCCCACACACCCATGCAACCGTGAGGGTCGGCTCTGATACCATTTGTAACATCCCAGGTCCCACCTGGCTGGGCCCGCTCACATTTTTGTGCGGACTCCACTCTATCCCGCCACCTTTTACGCTTTCGGCCTCGCTTCGCGTGAAATGGTTAACCCAAGATGATGGGTGGTGGACAACCTAGGCTTATATGTTGGCCTTCCCCCCACTAGACTAGCAAGGTGGGACTAAATCCCACCCCCTCATACACACTAGTGTACATGGGCCACTAAGGCCTAATCTCAAACAGGCATGGTGCAAATGGCTGGTGTGGGCCCAGAGTGGTCACACAGCATGGCACGTGCGCTGGCACTGGACGCACGGACGTGGCCAAGAGAGGACGTTGATTGGGGTTGAACGACGAGGACGTCGGTCTTCTAATGGGGCGAGTATGTAACATCTTGGCCCAAGGCTTAATAGGATTGATAGAATACTCATGTCAATAAGTTGCAACTTCTTTTCCGGAAGCTCATCTCGAAAGAACTCCGAGGTTAAGCGTGCTTGGCCTGGAGCAATTTTGGGATGGGTGACCGACCGGGATGTCGTTCCCGGGTGCGTATGAGTGAGGACAAAGTGCGCAGAAAAGACATGTGTTGGTCTGTGAGGGAAGTCTTGATTCCTAGAAAGCTGTCAGGTGTGCGGACCCGGTCTCGAGGAGGCGGGACGCTACAAATTATCAGTGGTTTGAGGACATATGTCATTGAGCTTGTGGCAAAATAAAATCTTCTGCCTGAAAATGATCAGTTTATTAAGGGGCACACCGGAAACACTCAATTATAATAATTCTTGCATTAGTTGACATCTAAACAGAGGAAAAAAAACTCATGAGCCCACGCCAAACAAACGGGAGATTTTGTGAAGTGAATACCTCGTGCTCTTGAGGGCGAGGTTCTGCACTCCTGGGTCTTGAGTCCTGCATCGCAAGAGGTATATGTTGGAGATAACGCCGAAGGCTCTTTGCATCATGCGAAGGGTGTTTGACTCCAGGCGAAGGTATTATGACATGCGAAGGGTGTTTGACTCCAGGCGGAGGTATTACGACGTACGGCGAAGGATATAGAATATGAGCCAGAGTGAAGCCTAACACTTAGAGCCATAACAGAATTGCCCAGTGGCATGGCTGTAATATTGATCTCTCCCCCCCCTTATAAATATGGAGGGGAGAGCTCCTGTAATGACATCTGTTTTTCGGGCCACGAGCCAAAGAGACATCATTTACTCCGTCCGTAATTCTCTATCGTGTTTCTACCCCTTCGCCCGGCATCGTGGACGACTGAGGGCTTCGGGTATTGAACAACGTAAGTATCATAGTACGTTAACACTTCAGGAGGGCTTCGCTGAGCGCAGAAGAAGCCATCCAAGGAGCGACGAGGCTTCGCGAGGATCTACTCCGAGAAGAAGAACCTTCGGAGGGCTTCGCGAGGGCCGACTTCCACTACAACACTCGTTGGAGGGCTTCGCCGAGTCTCTCAAGACCTTCGATCCCCCAACATTTGGCGCTGTCCTGCGGGGAGAACCCATGACCACGATCAACAACTCAAGATGGCGAGAGGCAAGTCATCAAAGACAGTAGATGACGAAGCCAATTCCATAGCAGAGCAACTTCGCATCCTGGAGAAGGAAAGAGTTGAGAGGGAAAAACGACTGGCCTTCATTGAGAAAAGGCAAAAACTGAAAATAGACATGCTTCAGAAGATAAGGCAAATGCAGAGGGATATCGAAGAAATGGAAGAAAGGTTAGACCAGGTAAACCAGGACATAAACAACCTCAAGAAGCTAAGCCAGAGCCAACCAAAGAAAGTGCAAAAGAACAACGAAGGGAGATTCGTTTATGAAGTAAGCAGCACAAGCAGAGACGCTCTACCAACATCAATGTTCAATGAGAACTCACCTCTAAGCGAAGAACTGCAAAATGAGCCATGGCCTATCAACTTCAAAATGCCAAAGATATAAGCATATCAAGGAAAATCTGACCCAAGGGAATTCCTGATGTCATTCGAAGCTGCGGTCGAATAACGCGGAGGAACAAATTCCACTTACGCGAAGGCTCTGGTTATGGCAATCGAGGGGACTGCAAAAACCTGGTTCTCCACTCTAGAACCAGGATCAATCAATTCATGGTCCGAATTGAGGAAAGAATTCATAAACAACTTCCAAGGTTTCCAAGCTGAAGAAGTTCATCAGGGAAAGCTATTCTCCTGCAAGCAAAAAAGTGACGAAGGCCTCAGAGAATACATGCAGAGGTTCATGGAAATTAAGTCGAAGGCCAGAGGAGTAGCGGCCTCCACAGTAATCGATGCACTAATGGAGGGATTGAGGGATGGACCTTTTGACTCCTCACTGGCAAGGAAAAAACCCACCACAATCTTCGGACTCCTTGATGTCTTCGAGAAGTACGCAAGATCTGATAACGAGTTCAGAAGAAAGAAGGATGACGAAAAGAAGCAAACTCAGCAGCTGAGAGATGAGAAGAAAGCCAAAGAAGACAGAGATTCAAGCCGAAGCCGAAGGCATGACGAAAGCAAAGAAAACAACAGAGATCATAGCAGCCGAAGAGTACACAATCTAGAAAATAGAGAAGAAAGAGGAGACGAAAAAAGAACTAGAGAGGATGAAAAAGGAAAAGGGCGAAGCAACAGTGACAAAGATCATGAAGAAAGAAATCGAGATGATGACAACAAGTCCAACCCCCGCACCGTGTTTTGCGAACTGCACGGCGAAGGTAAAGGACACGCAACTAAACAATGCCGAGACTTCCTGTCATACAAGCAGAATTGGCTAGCAAACAGGGAAGCAAAGAAAGCCATTCGTCACATGGGCAACTTTCGCGAAGACTGGTCCCAAAGCAACACTCGTTCAATCTATCCTTCGCATTCTGTAAACCATGTGGTCAGCTACCCAACAGAAGCTTCGCAACAACTACAACAGCACAATTATCATCAACCACAAAGTTTGGCTGCGCTACCACCACCACCAGAAACGAATCATCAAAACAACGCAAGACAATCAGAAGCCAACAGCGAGGTGCGAAGGCAAAGAATAAATGTCATTACCCGAGGATCCACACAGCAGCTAGACTCAAGGAGGGCCAAAAAAGAACACTTGCGAAGGGTTCAACATGTCTCTTCGGGGACTCCTTTTGTCAAGACAAGGTGGTCCCATGTTGATATAACCTTCGGAGAAGAAGATGCAAGAAACCTGGACCAACCGCATTCAGACCCATTGGTGATCCAAGCAAACATCAAGGGATTCGATGTCCTCAGAATACTGATCGATGGAGGAAGCTCAGCTGACATCCTCTTCGCTTCAACTTTAAGAAGAATGGACCTGGAAAACGAAACTCTTCAACCAGCAGAATTCCTTTGGTGGGTTTCACAGGAAAGATAATCCAGGCCATGGGGAAAATCGAACTACCAGTAACCTTCGGAGAAGGAGAAAACGCAAGAACTGAAGATGTGACCTTCGATGTGGTTGACCTCATCTACCCTTACAACGCAATCTTCGGGAGAGGGTCAATTAACAAGTTCGAAGCTGTCATACATCAAGCTTATCTATGCATGAAAATTCCGGGACCAATCTCTGTGATTAGGGTCTTCGGGGATCAGCTGCAAGCAAGAGCCATTGAAGACAATGAAACTCCTTGAAGGAAAAATATCCATCTCATAAGAGAAGAGCAAGATATTCCAGCTTACAAGACCTTCGGCCTCAAGAACTCGACAAGGATGCTGCAAGTATTTGTGAACCGCTACTACCAAGAGTCAACAGAACGACTCTTCGGTAGAGCGAACATCGCTTATGTGTAAAACATAAAAGACATGCTGTCACACCCCAAAATTTCCTATTTTGGGTGTGAACCGCTTTTCAACCTTAAATGCCAATTTTCTTGATATTTCAAAAGAATTCTTTAAATTTTGTTTAAAGTGAATTTATTTTTGTCTTAAAAAAATGTTTGCATCATGTGATTTATTTTATTTAGTTCAAAGATCTATTTAAAAAATGGCTTGATTATAAAATGTTTAAATAAGAAATTTTAGTTCGTCTCGAAACTTTCAAACTGCTTGATTTAAACTTTCTGTGTTTGTTTGAAAATGTTTTGTATCATTTTGTTATTTTATAAAACCAGAGATTTTATTTTGAAAATAAAATATAACCATGCCCCTCTACTAAATGGAATCCACTTAATTCTGGCCTTAATCCTTTTTCCTCCTCTCTCACACGTCAGAACTACCAGGCCACCTCAGCTTTGACAAAGTCCACGTCAAACCCAGCCCAAACAAACATGATCGATCCTTTCCTCTTCCCTTGCCGCTGGTTCTTCGTTCTCCATGGCAGAAGGCCTCAAGCTCACCCTAATCAGTCTTTAACCAACGCTAATAACGCCCACAAATAATGCAAATCGTCTGCCCACCCAAACCTCCATCAATTACCATCAAACAGAAATGAAACTGCTGCCGTATTGGTCATTACCCGAGCTCCTCTCATTGCTGGCCGATTCTCCTCTCCCCTGTCCTCTCCTCTCCCTCCCATGGCCTATAAAATCAAGCCTAGACTCCCCTGTATATGGCTGATGATCTCCACTTCCTCCTCCATCCAATCCCGAGCTCTGCAGGTCGAGTTTCCCCACGGCCTTCTCTGCTGCCAGCCTCGTCCAGCCATGGCGCCTCCTTGTTGGCATGGACGTTCCCGATGATTCAACCAACGAAATGCCACCAAAATCTACAGGGAGGTGCGTCTGTTCATCCTCTACGTCATATCCGAAGATCGCGGCCAAAGAAGCTCAGATGTGTCCGGAATCCAATTCGCCATCCCCGCTGATCTTTGTCTCTGTTCACGTCCAGCTGCGGCGTCCTCTGTTGGCATCAACGTTCCGGGCGATTCGTCCAGTGAAATGCCCCCAAATTTTGCCAGCAGGTGTGCCTCTTTGTTCTATACAAAATATCCGAAGATCCGTTCCAGAAGAGTCCCGACGCGACCTGGATCGTGTTCGCCATGACCACCGTGCTCCCTGTCTGAGTTCTGGATCTGCCCTGCACGTGCCATGGTAATACTAACCTTGTTCCAGCCCGTATATTTGCTTCCTTGATGCACAAATCGTTCCAGCCTGTGTTCTATCCATTTTCCTTTCATGTCACAGGAGGTTGTTTTGAGATCCAGAGCGATGAATCCATGAACGCCATCCCCTCTGATCCCTGTTTGTTCGCGCCCAGCCACGCGACCTCTGATTGGCATGTGCGTTCCCAGAGCTCCCATGCACCAAATGCCACTAAATTCAACAAACTAGTCCCTCTATTAGTCTACAACATCTCCAAGAAACAGTTCGTCCAGAGGTGAACCAACGCCGACGAAATTGAGGACGCCGTGGCCACCATCTCCTGTCTGCCCGCGTCCAGAGCCCGCGACCGCAGTTCTGCCCTTGTTGAGCTGAATCCATTTGTTGAACTGATGCAGTGACCAATCCTACTTGTGTTCCACAGAACCTTATTCGTTTCCATCATAGGGATCGCTGATATCAGACTCGTAGCCACCAAGAATTCAGTCGGCGTCTGTGCTGTGCGCTACACACAATGGGCCGCGCTGTGCTCGTCTCTCCAAACGGCCGCATCCTTATCTTGGTAATGATCACAGAAAACCTTATCATTCCTGTTAACTACCTTGTTTAGTTTGTTGTCTTGCAACTCTAGCATAATAGCCCTGTTTAACATGTTTCTAGTCTTTCCAAATACAAGCTCAATTCAGTTCACACGTTCAGTCAAACTCCACCACCTAAATTCTTTTGTTTCATATATATCTGTCCTGATTACCTATTTACAGTACACCTCAAGCAACTTTGTTCATTCAGTTTCATGCATTATGTGAACCATCGGAAATACATACATGTCCTGTACTGACCAAACACCAGCAGGCTGTTCGGCCTTAAACCAAGCCCGTATCCTAAATATTGGTGTATTTATTTTCGGATTTAACCCAACAGCCAGCACTCAAAAATCAATATCTCCGCCACCTGAACTCCGAATGACCTGATTCTTCCTCCTAAATTGATGTAAAATCAAGCTCTATCTATTCCTATCAGTTTCATATTTTGTTGAGCTCTTTCTCTATGTATTTGTATTTATTTGTGTTTGTTTGCTTGTCTATTTATTTGCCGGTTGCGCGTACCTAGTTAACGGAGAGTACGACGAGTACGATAGGAGCAGGAGTCAGCAGCTAAAGGAGTTCAGCAGGAGCTGTCCGGGGATGTCAACGAAGGAGACAATCTGTCTGTCAACTTGTAAGATCAAGAATACAATCACTGAGCAACAAAACTAAAGAGGCAAGTGTCCTTGACCATATTGTACCTAGTTTACAAATGTTTTGTTTACAAAAATGCATGCTTGAGTCAATATGCTATCGAACCTATATGTAGGGTTTACTAGAATCGTCATATCATTTCCTTGTCGCCTTAGTTTGCTTTACTTGTTTTTTTGGGTAGTGATTTGCTTAGCCTTGCTCTGTGTCGGGTTGGGAAATATTTAATATGACTAATTGAACTTCTGTCACATGAGGGTTGAATGGGTAATATCTTTAGCAACATGATTGGAGATAGGGATTTGGGTGATTATGGTTTGGGAGCTGTGCTGGGGTTACCGGCAGCTCGGGGACTGTGCAGGGGTTACCGGCAGTCCCTTGGTTTTGTTGATCACCTAAATCTAAGGACCGGTTCGTGGAGCGACCACCCATGAAAACCGTACAACCACGAGTCCAAGAATGGGCGCGGCCTGGCGTATTACATTGTGGAGACCAGTTTTGTGCGTGCCAAACGGCGGTGCGAGGAAGGCGGGTATGCTGGAATCGTCGGGAGAGAGATGTGTGGGGACAGGAGAGTTACTCCTCGGAACCATCTGGCACAAGAGGGGGCCTCTAGGGGTCAAGGGTATACTTCCCCTATCGGTGGAACCTTAGTGGGCACGTACAAGCTGGAGGAAGCTGTGGAAAAGCCTTGTTGTGATCTCCTGGCCGCACACCTAAGGAAGTGTGCATGTGCTTGGCCGGCATGGCATAAGGGAGACTTTAGTCCACCTGGCAACAGGGGATGAAATCACAACTCGTGGGGAAATGTGTACAATCTCTGCAGAGTGAAAACTGTCATGACAGCCGTGCTCACGGTCAAGAGCGGCATGGACCCTCACACGATTAGTTGGGAATGATGGTTGGATGGGCATCACAGTGGGGTAACTGTGATTGGGTACAGGTGGAGTAACCTGTAGAGACGTACAGGGTGGTTGGAACCCTTGATCTTGGCGAGGTGGAGTAACCTTGGCCGTTGGAGGTATATATCACTTAGTAAATAGGAGCTGCTTTTATAAAATGTTTTACTCAATCGCATTTATGCAAATAAACCCATGTAAGCCTTTCTTGTTACTAGCCAACATGTCATACTTTCCCCCACTTGCTGAGTACTCTATGTACTCACGCGGACCCAAAACCACCTTTTGTTTGTTGCTCAGTGAAAGAAGACATCGAGGAATACTTGAAGATGGAGAAGCGGCGTTCTAGGCATGCGGTCTTCCGGTCGACTTCCTGTGAAGATGAAGGACACCAACGCTTAGATTTATTTTTCCGCTGCAATGTAATCTTTTCTTTTAGACCATTTGGTCATTCTTGTAATAAAGTTATCGATTTAATAAAGATATTGTTCTTTTATCACATATATTGTCCTGTGTGCGTGAAAATTGATCCTGGGCACGCATACAGATGCACTTGGTTTTGGTCGTTAAAACCGGGTGTGACACATGCGGGGGGTGCACTCTTTTTCCTCGCGAGGGTAGCCCTGCGAAGGGTGTGAGGTTTTTTAACGAGGCACCTGTTGGGGACTACACCGAAGCCCCCTCCGACCCACGCGAAGACCAACAGCCAATGGCGAAGACAAAACGGAGAAGCAGACAGCGCAGGAACAACACTCAAGTCAAACTATCAGGCTAAGAGCCGTGCTAATGCAGCCAATGGCATACATGTAAATATGATCACTCTTCCCCTTATAAATATGGAGGGAGATGATCCTGTAATGACATCTGTTTTTCGGGCCACGAGCCAAAGGAGGAATCATTCGCACCGTATTCAGACCTCTCTAATCACACGACCCCTTCGCCCGGCATCGCGGGTGAAGGAGAGCTTCGCGCAACAAAACTGCAGGGAACCTGAGCAAGAACCCCTTCGTCTGGCATCGCGGACCAGAAAAGAGGGCTTCGCTCCAACCAGAAGGCAACGACGACGAGCGAGGAGGGCTTCGCGAGGTGATTCGAAGGCATCGACAACCTTCGAGGGCTTCGCCAGAACCAAAACGTTTCCATCAACCGTTGGAGGGCTTCGATCAGTCCCTTCAAGACCTTCGATCCCCCAACATTTGGCGCCGTCACGCGGGGCGAACCCACGACCACAATCAACATGGCCAAGGCAAAGCCGAGAACAAACGTCAGCGACACACAACGCGCAGAAACCGAAGCCGAAAACGAAAGGCTAGCGAAGGAAGCAGAACTCAGAACAGCAAGAGAGCAAGAAGAGCGGGACAAAGCTGCAAAAGCAGAAGAAATAGCAAGAGACGAAGAGGTGGCAAGAAAAGAAGAAGCTCTAAAAGCCATGCAACTAAACAACGCTGAGACATCTCAAGCAACAAGCTTCCAGCAGGAGGACGACGAAACACGCAACATAACTGAAAGGCTTCGCATAATAGAGCAAGAAAGAATCGAGAGAGAGAAGAAGTTGGCCATCATGGAAAAGACAGCGAAGCTGAAAAAAGACATGCTCGAAAAAATAGTGCAAGCCCAACAAGAGATCAACGAAATGAACAGTAAGTTAAACAAATACAATGAAGAAATGGAAAACCTGAGGAAGCAAGAACAAGACGCGCACCACAAGCCTCGCAAGCAAACCGAGCACAAGATGGTGTACGAAGTAAGCAGCTCTGGCAAGGACAGCCAACCGTGGATCATCTACAACGAAAACTCTCCTTTGAGCGAAGAGCTACAGAGCGAACCTTGGCCGGTCAATTTCAAAATGCCAAAGATAAAGGCGTACCAAGGAAAAACATGCCCAAGAGAGTTCCTCATGTCTTTCGAAGCCGCAGTAGAATCGGGCGGAGGAACAAACTCAACATACGCCAAAGCTTTGGTCATGGCTGTCGAAGGAGTAGCGAAGACATGGTTTTCCACTCTCGAACCAGGATCGATTAATTCTTGGTCCGAGTTGAGAAGAGAGTTCATAAACAACTTCCAAGGCTTCCAAGCATCCGAAATTCATCAGGGAAGGCTATTTTCATGCAAGCAGAAACAAGACGAAGGCCTAAGGGAGTACATGCAGAGGTTCATGGAAATAAAATCAAGAGCAAAAGATGTAGGGGCTTCGACGGTTATTGATGCACTAACGGAAGGCTTGAGGGCTGGCCCTTTCCATTCTGCATTAACAAGGAAGAGACCCAAAACCATCTTCGCACTATTGGACACCTTCGAGAAATACGCGAGATCAGACGATGAATTCCGAAGGAAAAAAGAAGACGAAAAGAAGCAATCCCAGCTGGTCAAAGATGAAAAGAAGTATAAAGAAGAAAAGGAAGCGAGTCGAAGCAGAAGGCACGACGATAGCAAAGACAGCTCGAAAGATCACAACAATCGAAGGATACACAACCTCGAAAACAGAGAAGAAAGGGGCGATGAAAAGAAAACCAAAGACGATGAAAGAGGGAAAGAGCGAAGCAACCATGATAGAGATGGCGAAGACAAAAACAGAGAAAACAATCAGAGAAGCAGTTCTCGCGCTCCATACTGCGAGTTGCATGGCGAAGGAAAAGGCCATACAACAAAGCAGTGCCGAAATCTACAACAATTCAAACAAGAATGGACCGCAGAAAGAGAGGCAAAGAAGGCCATCAGACACACGAGTAACTATCGTGAAAACTGGTCTCAAGGGAACCCAATGTCAATATACCCTTCGCACTCTGTCAATCATGTTGTCAACTATCCAAGAGAAGCTTCGTATCAGGCACAGCAGTATGCCTACTCTCAACCTCAAAGCCTGGCAGCGCTGCCACCGCCTCCAGAAACAAACCAGCAAAACAATGGAAGAAGCACAGAAACTAGCTACACGTCTCAAAGACAAACTATTAACGCTATCTCCGGAGGATCGACCCAACAACTAGACTCAAGAAGGGCAAGGAAAGAACACATTCGAAGGGTACATAACGTGATGTCAAGGACTCCGTTTGTGAAAACTAAATGGTCCCATATCCACATCACCTTCGGAAAAGAAGACGCAAGGGACCTTGACCAACCGCACTCAGACCCACTGGTCATCAAGGCAAATATAAAAGGGTTTCATGTACTCAGAATACTTGTCGATGGAGGAAGCTCAGCTGACATCCTCTTCGCCTCCACATATAGAAAGATGAAGCTAGAAAATGAAACACTGCAACCTGCAGGAATTCCATTGGTCGGCTTCACTGGAAAGGTTATCCAAGCATTGGGAAAAATTAACCTACCAGTTACTTTTGGCGAAGGAGACAACGCAAGAACTGAAGATGTGACCTTCGATGTGGTTGACATTGTTTATCCTTACAATGCAATCTTCGGAAGGGGGTCCATTAACAAGTTTGAGGCAGCCATACATCAGGGCTATCTATGCATGAAGATTCCTGGTCCCATCTCTGTGATCAGCGTCCTCGGAGACCAACTCCAAGCAATAAGTATTGAAGATGGCGAAACCCCTGGGAGGAAGAATGTCCACTTCGTCCGAAGGAAGCAAAAGGCCCCAGAGCTCAAGATCTTCGGACTCGAAAACTCGTCCATGACATATCAGAAATGCATGAGCCATGTCTACCAAGAGCATCTCTTCGGTAGCACGCGCGATGCCTATATGTAAAAACACAAAACTTGCGGGGGGTGCACTCTTTTTCCTCACGAGGGTAGCCCTGCGAAGGGTGTGAGGTTTTTTAACGAGGCACCTTCCAAGACTGTAACACAGTTTTATAATTACCTTTTTACCCTCGAAAAATTCCAGAGCAATTTCCTGGGAGGCGTAGAAGAGCCAAGGCTCAAGAAACGAAGCTTCGAGCTCAAAAACAATATTAGGCAAAAGCCTAGAGAATCCGAAGGTCACACCAATTGAGTATTTGGTGTAATCTAAGTTTGGATCGATGTATCACGAGGGATGATACAGAGACTCCAGACAAGAGCCGAAGGGAAAGATAAGCAAAGAAAGCTTAATCTACCCAAGTACAGGCAAACAGAAACCTTCGTACGAGAAAAAAGCGCGATCCTTCGCATGAAAATGTTCAAATATAAAAGAACGAAAACACGAAAACTTGCGTTTCTCAAAGGAAACACAAGGTCATTGTGCAAAAAGCATTAAAAGCTTCGATGATATTGAAGAAATCTTCTCTCTGGCAAAGACCTCCGAAAGACTACTTCAAAAGAAAAGCTTTATTAAGCACAAACATCAATCAAGGAGAGCCATCGTCAGGCTCACGCTTTACAATAAGGCCTAATTCTAAAAACTTTTCGCATACAATACTAAATTCATCAAAATTATATCCATTCGAAGGAGAATAAGGCCTTTGAAATATGGGATCTATTATCCCAGACGAAATCATTCGCTCAACATGCGAAGCGGCATCGAAGGAGGAAGACGAATCTAAAACGTCCCCTCCCTTCTTCTTCTTGGCCTTCGTTTGTTCCGACCCCGACTCCCTTCGGGAACACCATCCTCTGGGCGATAAACTCTCCCAATAGCCACAAGGCTGCCAGGAGGAAAAGAAAAAGAACTTTCACCTCCCTCAACGGGTGACAAAGGACTCGAGTCACTAGATAAATCAATCCTCGAAGGAGAACTAAAAACTTCAATCGGAGGCTCACGGCGAATCAGGCCACTAGAAGAAGGCTCTGGAGTCGCAAACTCACTCAGGGAAACATCAGATGATGAATCCGGAGCAACACATTTCTCCAAAACCAAGTCAGAAGAAGCCTTCGGAGTAGCAAACTCGCTCAAAGAAATATCAGATGAAGCCTAAGGTCCAAAAACCAAGCAAAAATTAATCAAAGCAACATAAAGTCTACAACAATATTACAACAATTCTCAACAAGATACAAGTTCGAAGGAATGATATAACCCCTCTCCCGAAGCAAAAATAAATTGTTTATACCTCACTCTGAGGCAGACGACCGACAGACTGCACACGGTTCCAGAAGGATTCGTCAAAATGACCGACGACCTTCAGAAGAGCTTCAACCACAGGACGGGGAGTAGAATCAACAGCTGAAAATTTGAAATCGTCAGAAGCAACCTTCGCCAAAGCATTGCTCCCTTCGACATCAAGAGAATGGAGAAGGTCCCGAATAGCCAGATGAACGGCATTGGTGGAGAAGGCCCTGCAAGCCTTCACCACGAAAGGAATGTTGACAGAGAGCCAAGATTGGCGCTGCTCAGTCGAAGCGTTCTCAGGGATCTGATCAGGAATAGTTCCAACCGAGATAAGAGCATCCTGAATATGGCTACAAAGAGAAGACAGGCGAAGCTCTTCAGCCTTAGCAAAAGAAGCCGCCTCCTGATCCGCAGTTCCAACTTTTCCGCGAAGGACCTTGTTGGCTTCCAAAGCCTTCGCAAGGGACGAATCAAGATCCTCCAGCTGTTTCTCTAGAGAAGCCACCTTCGCCTTAAAATCTTCAGTAGATTTGACGAGGGTCTCCTTCTCAACAGAGAGATCTACCACACGTTTTTCACTAAGAGCAAGAGCATCTTCTTTCTCCTTCATCTTAGATTCAAGAGTTGAGAGATCCTTGCGAAGCCGGTCTCGATCAGCCCTTGCCAGAGTCAGCTCATTAAACTGGCGAAGGGAGGCTTGGGTAATAGCAAGCGACTGACGAAAACAAGAGCGAAGTTAGAAAAACAAGAAACTGAGAAAAAACAAAAATTAAAACTGCTTATCTTTATCTGCGAAGATAGTAAAGACTTGTACAGAGTATCACCACCCTGAAGTACGAGCTCATTCTCCACTTGGGGAAAACGAAGCCTCTCTGCAGCAGCAACAAAGGGCGCAGCGGCCCTAGCACTCATGACGAAGGTGTTCGAAGGAACGTCGTCACAAAGAGTTAAAGAACCCCCAGTAGCTTCGACTGAATCAAAAGTCATGTCAAAAGGGAGAAACTCTCCAAGCATTGCTTCAAAGACTGAGTGTAGGAAAAGATCACCACCTGCTGAGGGGCTAAGGGGCTCACGAAGCACAACATCTGGCTCCGAAGGTAGTTGAACCTGGGAACGATCTGTAAGAGGTCTCAAGTTATCAGCAATTTGACGAAGCCCAGCCACACTAAGAGATGAGAGACAACCTTGAGTAGAAGCTTCGGCTACCCCTTCATTATGAACAGGGGCAACAGGAGGAACATCAGGACCTTCAACACAGGTCTTGTCCTGGATCTTAGCCTTCGATCCGGACTTAGCAAGAACAGAATCAACGCCCTTGAAAGCCTTGTCCTCAATCTTGGCCTTCTCAGCGGCACTGGCATCACGAACGTCAACTGTAGAAGCAGAAATATCCTTTACAACAGAAGAAGAGCCCTTCGAAACGACTTTCTTGGGGACAGACTGAGCCTTAGACCCAGAAGAATTACTACCACCATCCTCCGGAATAGAGAACAAGTCTAATGCGGAACGAATCACCGGAGGCTTGAAAGCAAAGGAAGGTTTCGCTGAATGTGAAGTCTTCGGCTGATTCGCCAAAGGAACAGCAGCACTTAAAGCCGTAACATTAGCTTCACTGATAGCCCTATCGGAGCAGTCCTTCGACGAGGTCTTGTGAGTTTTCAGCTTCTTCTTAGCTTGCTCTTCGCTAGACCTTCGGCTGCCAGACATCTTGAAAAAAGAACGAAGGAAAAGGATCTCCTACTGCGAAAGGAATTAGAATAGCAAAAGGAAAAAAGACGCGCAAAGCATGCGATTGAAGGAACAACACGTCCACGATGAAGATATATAGAAGGGAAGCGGCTATCGGGAACGGAAAAGAAGTACGGAATGAAAACGACAAGACACGTGTATGGGTCAGAAAGGCGCACGTTGCAGTCATAAATTGATAAATAAAATTGCTTCTGGTTTTAGTTACACTAATAACACATCACCAATTGAGGGCTAATGTTGGGGACTACACCGAAGCCCCCTCCGACCCACGCGAAGACCAACAACCAATGGCGAAGACAAAACGGAGAAGCAGACAGCGCAGGAACAACACTCAAGTCAAACTATCAGGCTAAGAGCCGTGCTAATGCAGCCAATGGCATACATGTAAATATGATCACTCTTCCCCTTATAAATATGGAGGGAGATGATCCTGTAATGACATCTGTTTTTCGGGCCACGAGCCAAAGGAGGAATCATTCGCACCGTATTCAGACCTCTCTAATCACACGACCCCTTCGCCCGGCATCGCGGGTGAAGGAGAGCTTCGCGCAACAAAACTGCAGGGAACCTGAGCAAGAACCCCTTCGTCTGGCATCGCGGACCAGAAAAGAGGGCTTCGCTCCAACCAGAAGGCAACGGCGACGAGCGAGGAGGGCTTCGCGAGGTGATTCGAAGGCATCGACAACCTTCGAGGGCTTCGCCAGAACCAGAACGTTTCCATCAACCGTTGGAGGGCTTCGATCAGTCCCTTCAAGACCTTCGATCCCCCAACAGCACCCTCTAAGACTGTATCACAGTTTTATAATTACTTTTTACCCTCAAAAAATTCCAGAGTAATTTGCAGAGGAGCCTTATATAAAGGCAAAGCCACGAGCTTAAGAAAGAAAGTCAGGCAGAAAGCCTAGAACAAAGCGAAGGGTACACCAAAGCAGAACTTGGTGTAACCCAACTTCGATGCAACGTGTTATAAGGAATAACACAGATACCTCAGATACAAAAGTATCACAAAAACTTGTTATCTGGACTCCAAAAAAATGGAAAACCAAAAACAAGCAAGCGAAGCCATGGCCTCAAAGTGAGAAGCCACCGGCTAAAAACCATCAGGCCCAAGGCCTAGAACGAAGGAAAATCGGACCAAAAGTCTAAGAACATGCGAAGGGCAAACCAATCTGGTACACCCCAAATTTGAGGGCTTATATCATAAAAAACAAATGATGATATCAAGCCCTCAGGTTACAAATCGAAGGCATTAAGACAGAAAATAGGAATTGAACTTTTCCTTTAAAGTTTTGCCTCAGAGTCAAAAATATCACAAAAAAGCTAAGACGCATGAGAGAAAAGCCCAAGCGAAGGCATAATCTCTCCCGAAGACTGGGAAAAACTTTTTTAGCAAAGAATGCCTTCGCAGGACATAGATCCAAACGCAAGTTTCAAGCGTGAAAACTTCAATCTTCACAAGAAAACAGAAGGTCATCACGCAAGAAGCAGAAGCTTCGCAAGGATATTAAAGAAACCTATTCTAGAGCGAAGCAAGCAGAAGAGGATTTCTTCAAAAAATAATAATTCATTCAAGGAGAACCATCGTCAGGCTCTTGCTTTACAATAAGGCCTAACTCTAGTAACATTTGACATATGATACCAAATTCATCAATGTCATAACCGCTCGAAGGCGAATAAGGCCTTTGAAAAACGATAACTATTACCCCAGAATCAATCATTCGTTCCACATGCGAAGCAGCATCGAAGGATGAAGAAGAACTCTTGGCATTAGTGGAAGAATTACGACGGCGAAGGTTTCTGCCTTTCTTCTTCTTGGCCGTACCTCGATTTGAGGAACCACCACCTCGAGGACGACGACCACGAGATCTCCGCTTCACAAAGCCTCGACTACCTTCGGGAACATCAATCTCGGGACGATAAACTCTCCCGATAGCAACAAGGCTACCTGGAGGAAAAGTGAAAGGACCCTCACCGCCTTCAACAGGGGATAAAGGTTCTGAATCACTGGACAAATTGATATCTGAAGGAGAACTGAAAATCTCAATCGGAGGTTCATGACGAATCAAGTGAGAAGAAGAGGGCTCCGGAGTCGCAAATTCGCTCAGAGAAACCTCAGACGAAGACTCCGGAACAACACACTTTCCTGATACTACATCAGAAGAAGCCTACGGAGTAGCAAACTCGCTTAACAAAAAATCAGAGGAATCCTAAAAATACAAAACCAAGCAAATATTAAGGAAAAATAATAATAAGTTTACAACACAAGTCACCATGACGTCCTTAGAAATACAAGTCCGAAGGGCAACATTTCGTACAAATCAAACAAAAAATTCTTATACCTCATCTTGAGGCGGCTGCAGCTTATAGAGAATCCTTTCCCAGAAAGACTCGTCAACAATCCCAGTAAATTTGACGAGGGCTGCGAGCAGCGCAGGAGATGTACTGTCGGCGGAAACAAAAGAAAAAGAATCATTGGAAGCCTTCGCCACAGCATCACTCCCCCCAGCTTCGAGCGAGAAAAGAACATCCCTAACAGCAAGTTGCACTGCACTCTTCGAGAAAGCTCTACAGGCCTCAATAACAGAGGGAATGTTAACCATAAGATACTCTTGAAAATGCTCAGTCGAAGCATCTTCGGAAAGGGAATCAGGCGTAACACCAACAGATACAAAAGCGGCTCGAATCTGACTGCAAATGTCAGCCAGTCGAACCTTTTCAGCCTCCGCAAGGCTAGCAACTTCCCGCTCAGCAGCACCAACCTTAATGATAAGGTCCTCATTCTCTTTAACAGCCTTCGCAAGGGAAGTATTCAGTCCTTCGACTTGCAGATCCAAAGAAGTTACCTTCTCATCAAACCCCTTCGCGGCTTGAAGGAGTTTCTCTTTCTCCGAACTAAGATCAGAGAAGCGCTTCTCGCTAAGTGCAAGAGCATTCTCCCTCTCCTTAACCTTCAACTCGAGAGGAGCAAGGTCTTTGCGAAGAGCATCTCGATCACTCCTCACCTTTGACAGCTCCCGATATTGGCGAAGGGATGCATGGGTAATTGCAAGTGACTGCCAAAAGAAATAATCAGAATAAAACAAATATCATAACAAAAGATAGAAGCTGGAAAGCTCACCTTAACTTGCGAAGACAGTAAAGATTTGTACAGGGCATCTCCACCCTGTGACATAAGTTCTTCCTCCACTCGAGGAAGTCGAATCCTATCGGCAACAGCAACAAAAGGCTCAGCAGCCTGGGCGCTCATGATGAAGTTTTTAGCCGGAACATCGTCACAAGCAAGCGAAGACCCCTCAGCAGTTTCAACTGAATCAAAAGTCACGTCAAAGGGAAGAAATTCCTCTATCATCGCCTCAAAAACAGGGTGAAGGACAAGTTCACCACCTGCCGAAGGGGCGAGAATGCCACGAGGCTGAATATGGGGCTCTGGCGGAAGCTGAAAAGCAGAGCGATCTGAAAGAATTCCCAAGTTAGCAAGCATCCGACGGAGCTCAAACCTTTCAGACAATGAAAGACGATTTGAATTAGCACCTTCGCCCAAACCCTTGTCCTGGATCTGGGCCTCACCCAAAGCCTCACCAGCTTCGGCGTGGGTCTTGTCTTGGATCTTAGCCTTCGGATCAGGCACTAAGGACACAAGAGCACTGGACTCTGTATCTTTGTCCTGGATCTTGGTATTCGACCTAGCGGAACCAGACACATTTGCGATGGCACCCGCATCCGTGTCCTGGATCTTGGCCTTCTCTAAGGCCATAGATTTGCCAGCATCAGCTAAAGAAGAAACATCTTTCGCAGGACCTGTGGAGTCCTTTGAAGGAGCCTCTTTCGAAACCAACGAAGCCTTAGCAGAGCCATGACTTTGGTTAGACGAGCCAGAAAGGATTGCCATCAGGTTAGGAACCTTGGGGCGCCGATAAGAAATACCGGCCTTATCAGAAGACGAGCGGTTCGCTGAATCCTTTGAAGAAGAACTTGGAACCTTCGAAGGAGGCGCTGAAGAAGTGGTGTCAGTACCACGAGAGCCTCCGTCATTAGTCTTATCAAGACTATCTTTCGAAGAAGATTTGTGAACCTTTGCCTTCTTCCTAAGGTGCTCTTCACTGGACCTCCGGTCACTAGGCATCTTGAAAAAGAATGCAAGGAAAGGGTCTCTAATGGTGCGAAGGAGAAACAGAAAACGGTGGAGAACAACTTGCACAAGCAATAGACAACGTGAGAAAACAAGGCAATCGCTACAAATATATAGTGCTAAAGACAAGCATCGAAAGTCGGGAAAAGACAGGAAGATACCGAAAACGACAAACACGTGCATGAGTCAGAAGAGCATACGACACAATCATTAAAATAATAAATTGCCTCTGATTTTGATCAATCAAAATACATCAACAATTGAGGGCTAATGTTGGAGATAACGCCGAAGGCTCTTTGCATCATGCGAAGGGTGTTTGACTCCAGGCGAAGGTATTATGACATGCGAAGGGTGTTTGACTCCAGGCGAAGGTATTACGACATACGGCGAAGGATATAGAATATGAGGCAGAGTGAAGCCTAACACTTAGAGCCGTAACAGAATTGCCCAGTGGTATGGCTGTAATATTGATCTCTCCCCCCCTTATAAATATGGAGGGGAGAGCTCCTGTAATGACATCTGTTTTTTGAGCCACGAGCCAAAGAGACATCATTTACTCCGTCCGTAATTCTCTATCATGTTTCTACCCCTTCGCCCGGCATCGCGGACGACTGAGGGCTTCGGGTATTGAACAACGTAAGAATCATAGTACGTTAACACTTCAGGAGGCCTTCGCTGAGCGCAGAAGAAGCCATCCAAGGAGCGACGAGGCTTCGCGAGGATTTACTCCGAGAACAAGAACCTTCGGAGGGCTTCGCGTGGGCCGACTTCCACTACAACACTCGTTGGAGGGCTTCGCCGAGTCTCTCAAGACCTTCGATCCCCCAACAGGCGTCGAGGCGGCTCTAGGGCATGGTGGTGTGCACGTGTGTGAGCTGCGTGGTGACGTCGGTGGCGAGGGCGGCGGCGGCGAGCGGCGGCGCACGGCGTTCCGGTGAGTAAAGACGACGCGCAGGCGAAACAGCGAGAGCATGAGCATCACGAGGTCAAGGCGAAGCTCACCTTGGGACGTGTTCACATGGAGGAAGGCCGGAAGGAGGAGTTCGTCGGAGAGGCGGATCGGACCGGCGGACGGCGGCGAGGAAGAAAGGGATTCCGGCGAGACCACTGTGAGAGGGACGACGAGGTTAGCACGGGAGTTAGCGTGGTCGAGTTGTGCATCACCGGGGGCGGTTAATTGAAGAATGTCTCACCGGGGAAGAAGAAATCGACGGCGGCATTGACGACGGTCACCCGGCGGCCAATACTGAAAATCCGCGTCGATCTCGAGCGAGGTTGAAGGAGCTTGAAATTGGTGAGGGGGAGGATCTAGAGGAGACAATGGTGCTTCATTTTGCAGTGGAGGTCGAGCTCGGGGAAGCAGTGAAGTAGCGGCGCGGCGGGGAGCTCTGAAGGGCGGCAATGGCGGCTAGGGTTTGCGGGAAGAACGCGAGAACGATGACGACGACGGCTTGACTGCGGGGAAAAGGAGATAAGGATGCGGATTCGGTCGTCGACGCCGTGCAGAGGTGACGCCGGCCACAGTCCGGCAGAATGGGCAGAGAGAGAGGCGCGCGCGACGGTGACGACACCCGGCGCTACAGTGCAAAATTTGAATTTTAAATTAAATTTGCACGTGCTGACTTGGATTGATTGAAACCAAACCCTACTTTGCTCCAAACAATCTGATAAAATCAGCTCTGGAAGATTTCACCGAGATGAACAATTTTCCTTATTACAACTTTTCCTGATTCGAACTGGATTTTGAACCAAAATTCAGTCAAAACAGAAATTGATTAAATGGTCTTTGATTTATTTGGGTACCTTCCACTTTGCAGAAAAATCTGCAAAATTCTCCAAAATTCCATCTTGGTACATGTAGATCACAGAAATTTTCAAAGTGACCCGCCGTTAAGAAAATTGTTTTCGAATTAACCAAGATCAAGTTTTGACTTAATTAAGGCTTGATTTAATTGATTTAACTATTCCTCTTGATTTTTGTCCTAAACCTTGATTAATTTTGTATACCACTTTGATCAGCAGCGGCATTAACATGGGGTGTTACAAGGGGGTGGGATTTAGTCCCACCTTGCTAGTCTAGTGGGGGAAGGCCAACATATAAGCCTAGGTTGTCCACCACCCATCACCTTGGGTTAACCATTTCACGCGAAGCGAGGCTGAAAGCGTAAAAGTTGGCGGGATTGAGTGGGGTCCGCACAAAAATGTGAGCGGGCCCAGCCAGGTGGGACCTGGGATGTTACATAATTCTTCTGTCTGAACTACGGAACACTCAAAATCCTTTGAGACTATGCCAGAATCTATCCTGAGGTATTTGTGTACTTTTGATTTTCCAGTTTCAATTTCCTTTGTTCATGCATGTGTTTGTGTTGCTGATATTCAACCATTAGGCCGTACTTCACCATTCTGAACTTGATTGAGATTGAGGCTGCACTCGCGTTAGAATCACATTGAATTATAAGTGTCTTCATTAGTGCAAATTCTGTCAGCTACACCATAATGTAGTTACTATATGCGTGGGAAAGGACAAAATATCATTTTCCAACTGATTTTGTTGCGGCTGCAAACAATGGTTGATTTTGTCTAAACCGAGTAATATTAATGGTTGAAAAAAAAATCAGTTCAGCTTGAACTTGGGTTTTACAAAATCTCTAATATTTCTGAATCATATTACCATTCCACATCAGAACTATTTATTTTCATTTGTCGTCCATACATAAACCAGGTTGGGTTTGTGCAGATTATAATAGAAGTAGATGAAACATTTAAGTACGTGTTTGTATGAAGCACAAGCTTTTACGATTTTACAAGTCATCGAGCATAAGTTTTCTGACATTAGTTTTCTAGGGCCAGCACTTTGAGCTTTTTATTTGGCAATATATAGAACGTTTTCAATGCATTGTTTTGCATGTACTTGCTTGTGCAGTTTTGTGCTATACATAACCCAAGTAATTTCTCCTCTTCCTTGGCAGCTAATCATTTTATCGGAATCAGTTAATCACATGAGGCGACTTGGGATGATGACAACATGGTATCTTCCAATGATGAACACGGTGACGCGGTCTGGGATCTGCACAGGGTTGAGGTCCGGTTCTAAGTTTGAGGCGAAATATTGAGATGTAAACAATGGAACGCAGAAGGGATAAAGTATAGGCTTACTAGATTTATAATAAATGATGCTTATGTCGATGGTGGTCTTGGTGTATATGTTTATATAATATGAACTCTCAAGTCGACAGCATAGTTCTAGACGAATTTGGAATGCCCAGTTTTTATTTGGTACGGCGATTTATTTCGATAGAAGCACATTCCTATAGATCATAATCCAGCGGTGGACACAAACAGGTAAACAACTCAAATAGTTGACTAATAATCTTTCTACTCAGGTTCTAATAACAAGTATATTAAATTAAGTCCGAAATAGTCGACTAATTTTTCTACTCAAGTTCCTATCTGGTAACTTGATTTTGTAAATAATGCACACATTCAATGGTACAAAACAGCCAAAAAAAAAAAAACAATCTGCATTGTGAGTATGCTAAAACCACAAAACATCAAAATTATTGTAGTTTATTGACTGTAAACATACATATAAATTAAACTATGTGTTACACAGGATGGGAGAACAATACGAAGAATGTTCTTGATCGATCTACTGACATAGGCCACAAATACAAATTAAAACATTACACCTACAAAGATACTACCTTAACCCAAACAAGGGAAGAAATCCTGTCAAGATGTAAAAAATATGTAATAATATACACCTGTACAATAATAGAGTTTCATGGCACTTGAACGATTCGAATTCAATTTGGTTATACACTGCAGAACAACAACCGCTAACTGGGATTCGCTTTCTCGCATATTTTTCTGAAACGTATCATATACCCTATGTTTCTCACTTTGCCATAGAGCCCACATTTCACTCAGTCCCTGCCTCGCTCAATTAGTTTGATGCTGTTAGGTTGTGCCTGTGTGCCCTCTCTAATCTTGAATCCCGCGGGGACCAAAGTCATATAGCCTGACCCAGCTAAAATTAGCCTAATTTCTATAATAGTAAACTTATTTATGTATTTATAAAATTTAAATTTATTGCTACATTTTTTCATCAGCCCGTGACAACGCACGGGCTCTTTTGCTAGTATATTTAATGGGTGTTTAAATCCATCAAAATAGCTGTGAATTTGAATAACCCATGTCCATCGTTTTTTGAGATTTTCCCTTAAATAATGATGCATGCTAATTAATGAGGGTGATTAACCAAAAAAATTAGAGCCAATAGATGAAATTTGGATGATGGATGGTGGTTTTTACTGTACATGTATAGTAATAACACTACCACGGAGGAGCCGCGCCCGTTTGGATGCTGCTTGGGCCAGGCAACGATCCCAGGCGTAGGCACAAAATCGTGCGCCTGATAGGGCGCAAAGCAGAAAAGGCCCGTACGGTTCTGCAATGCTCTGTGATAGGTAGGTAGGTTTGTCCACTCGGCTTTGGAACCCCAGCTGTCGGTGACCACTTGTTCTAAAAAAATTGCCAAAAAAATACTTTTTTTAAAAAAAAAAACAAAACAAAACAAAACAAAATGTTTTTTGTGACCACTGCACATGTTGCAGTGACTGCACAGAATCTCACTTTTCATGGTGATCATGAGCGAGCAAGCATATGTACAATTAACAAGGGCCAATTGCAAAACAATCATCATTTCAAAGTTCAATTGCGTTTTCATCATTGTATTTTTAGATTTTGCGATTTCACCATCAATTTTTAAATCTGAACAACAATTCTACCAGAAGTCCATTAGGAGGCTCTAACGGTGTTAACTTGCTTGCACAAAGACAAAATTGCCCCTTTGTGTTTTTACCATTGTTTTGATCTTTAATTTGTGAATGAACCATAATTTTGACATGAGACATTTCAATACATTGTAAATTCAAAATCTCGACAGAAATTCAAATTCCATCAAAAATTAAATTCGGAAAAATTCGAAATTTCAAAATTAAAAAAGAAATTGGACATAATTTTGGCAGCAATTTTGCTGTTTTTTGACATATTTTCAAACAACATTAATCATATTCAACAAAAGGACATGAATAACATGGTGACAAGGACCAATATATGTCTAACATAAGAACGAACACATGTCCAACAAAATAACCCATACATGTGCAACTAAATAACCTATACATGGCCAACAAGGCCACCAATAGATGTCCAACAAGAGCACTGTTGGGGAAATAGCTGCGACTACAAACAGCGAAGGACCAGGCGACATCAGAAGGGTAAAGCCTAATAGCAGATGAAGCAAGAGCGCAACGCGAAGATAACGAGAGCAGTGCCGAAGGCTCCATGACGAGAACGAAGGGCATATGACCCCTCGCGAAGGTCACCAAGGAGGCAACGAAGGCAAAGCTGAGCTCACTATGAAAGAGTAACAGAATTTCCTAATGGCATAGTTGTAATTATAGTCTCCTCTACATCTATAAATATGGAGGGAAGACCCCCTGTAATGACATCTGTTTTTCGGGCTCGAGCCAAAGACACATCATTTACTCTGTCCACTTTTCTTTGTCGTCCCTCAACCCCTTCGCCCAGCACCGCAGACGATTGAGGGCTTCGAAACAACGCATAACGTAAGACCCGAGGAACAGCCTGGGCAGTTGAACCTAGTCCAGCATCGCGGACGTTTCAGGAGGGCTTCGCCAAGGAGCTCAAGGACTTCGAGGCATTGAAAAGGCTTCACCAGGAGCAATCCGAGTGCCGGAGACGCCAGGAGGGCTTCGCAAGGACGTAACCATCATACATTCTATGTTGGAGGGCTTCGCCGAGTCGGACAAGACCTTCGGTCCCCCAACATTTGGCGCCGTCACGCGGGGCGAACCCACGACCACGTTACAACTCAAGATGGCCAAAGGCAGATCATAGAAGATAATAGATGCCGAAGTACAACGCACTAAAGATCGAAGGAAAAAGATAGGCTGACAAGACAAGAAAAGGCTAGTATCGCGAAGGAACAAGAATCACGGGCCGAAGCCACGAGGAAAGGGAAACAAAAAGACTGCAAGAGCAAGAGCAAAGCTAAAGGCACAGGAGCAAACATCACCAATCGCCTAAAAGAAGAATACCTTCAAAGACCAAAACAGGCAGCGAAGGAAATTTAATACGAACAAGCAAACACCCTGGGCAACCAATCAGCGAAGGCGAGACAACAATAGAAGACAAAGCATATGAGGACACCAAAAACATCGCTGGAAGAAGCTGAGTTATTCAGGAAACTGGATTTATAAGTAACCAGCCAAGTAACGAAGGCCGAAAGAAGTCATACAAACAATAATACAAAGCAAAGAAGAACACCAGGCTACAAGCTACTTCTTAGTCTTACTACGAGTACGACTAGCAACTCCGGAACATTGCGAAGGCCTAGCCAGTGGTTCGTCAGGACCTTCGTCATCACTGATGATAATTACACCCGGAGGAACAACAGCAAGGGGAACCGGCTGCGCAGGAACTTCAACAAGGGCATTCCTCCCTGTTAATCGATCAAGCTCCTCGAAGTGATCCACCAGATCTTGAGGATGAGCATCTCCACGCTTGAAGCCGCCTCATCTAAGCTCCTTCATAATGCTACGAGGAAGTCAATCCCACAAAGACTCCATAGTCAAGAAAAGCGGCGAAAAACAAGCCAGGCAATCAGGAGCATATATGTATATATATATAGCAAGGAGGAACATTCTGGAAGAAAATACAAAATGATATTTTATATATCTAAAAAAAAATGAAGCCTTGTCGTATCCAAAGACAAGATGACAAAGTTCGCCAGAAAAGGCAGAGAAAGGTGTAGCCTTCGATAAGCAGAACCGAAGGCTCCACCCGAAAAAACGCTGACCAAGACTTCACCCAATCAAGGCTGCAAAGCCACATTCAAAAAGAAAAAATAGTAATCTTCGAAAAAAATTACGAAGGTACTATGACTGGCAAAAGCCAAAATCTCGAACAAAAAAAAAGAAAAACCTTCGCCAAGTATATGCGAAGCTTCTTCTTGAAATTCGAAGGATATCATTCTCAATAGCCAATTGCTAGGAGAACAAGAACCTTGACAGAGTCAAGATGATAAAAGTTCGCCTCCAACAGGCAGAAATAAAGCTTCGCCGAAAAGTCAGGCGAAGCAAAAAGAAAACAGCGGTAAAACTTCCGCGAAAAAATCGCGAAGATTTCAACCGTTGAAGGCACCAAAGCCAATAAAAAATACATAGTATCCTTCGTTCAAGAATACGAAGTAACTATAGAGGCCTTCGCTAAGAAACGCGAAGCCATATACCTTCAAACAAAAACAACACACAGCCGCCTTCGCTAAAGAACTGCGGAGCAGCTGACATAAGCCATTGATAAAGAAATAAAGGTTAAATACATCACAAATAATGCAGATAGTATTCTCTCGTAAAAATTATGAGGGAAACTATCTACAATATGTACATCATCCCCCTTCGCAAGAGAAGGGGCAGAAAAATAAAAGTTCTTTGATTGAGAACTGTAGAGACGCCTTCAAAAAGCCCAGGTTCTAATAACCCGGAGCAAGTCAAAAGCTTAGACTCGGGAGGGCCCGAGGTGATAACCTGAAGAAAATAACAACCCTAGTAAGGGTGATTTACGGAGTACCTGTTCTAAACAAGGGTTCCAGAAACAATCTGAGATTGCAACCTGCTGAGGCCAAATCCGATATGGCACTCATTGCGAATGCAAAGGATGTCAAAGAAAGTAACAGCCTTCGCATGAATCAGCGAAGCTAGTTTCTCATGAACGTATCTGAAAAAATCATGGTAATGATACAACCATGACATTAATGCTTCACACGCGGAAAAGCATATAGATAGATGACAAAAAGAGCGCATAAAACGCCCTTCGGACTATAAGCGCGAAGGCACATGACGCAAGGCTACGAAAATTCGAGCTCAATACAGAGTTCGAAGTCATCGTAAAATAAGACATAAAAATGATATTTGATGCGAAACAGATCGCGAAGGTGATTTACAAAGCATCCATTTCGCAACAAAAAAAGTATCTGCTAAGATACAAGCCGAACAACCAAAAACAATATCTACGCGCCAACATGGTGAAGATAATCAGGAAGGCCCTTCGGGGAGGTCAGGAACAACCGTTTTGACTCTTTTCCACCAGAACTCATCAATCAGACTAAGGCACCTAGCTTCCACTGTGCCGTAACCGCTGCCAGGATCATAGACCTTCGCTGAGAAGCTTGGTTGAGCAGCGACCTCAATAGCGTCACTACCATTGCAAAGGAAGCTATGAGGAAGGTCCCGGATCATAAGTATCACGACATCATAAGAGTGATCACGACAAACTCCTATAAGTCCGTTCAGGTTGACGCGAAGCCACTCTCTAACATCATCTGGCGATGCATCTTCCGAAAGGTTGCCATAACCCGCTCCAACAGCGTGAAGTAATTCTTTAAGAAGACCGCAGAAGCTAAGAGATGCAACATAGCTAACATCCAAGAATTTCACCTTTGACTCAGCGAGGTCAGATAGGTGTGAGGAAAGGAACTTACGAAAAAGTTCCTCTTTCTCAAGCAACAACTTCTTACGACGAATGGTCTTCTCCATAAGAGATACATATCCCTCATGTCCCGATTCAGCGCTGCGAAGGGATGCAGTCTCACGTTCCAATCTTGAAACAGCAGAAGATGAAACCCTTAATGCTTCATCTGCCTTAGCAAGAGAAGCCTCAAGAGAGGATACTTTGGAAATCTCGTCTTCCGAAGGCAAGCTTTGAAGAGCACAAGCTTGAGTAAGGGTGATAGACTGCAGAAACAAAGAAAAAGCATAAGAGCAAGAAAATACTTGAAGCATCGCATAAAAAAAAACACAGAAGATCCTTAGTCTGACCTTGACTTGATGAGCAATCAAAGAGCGAAGAAGGACTTCGGAGTCAAGATTTGAAAGACCAAGTTCCACTTTTGGAAGCCGAAGCCTCTGAGCAAAAGAGCTAAGAGGGCCCACATCTTGAAGGTCCACTTTCAGAGAAGACAAGATAGTCGGGATGTCTATTCCTCCAACCCCAGAATCCGAAGATCCTAAACAAAAGAAAAACAAACAGGCGAAGGTAAGGCTCGAAGAAAGCCAAAATTCACATAAAAAAAAGAGGGGGGGGGGGGGGGAAGAAGAAGAGTGGTAACAGATGAAGGAACACATACCACGGGAACAGCCAACTAAGGCAAGAGGATGCGAAGCATGTTGTATATCACCCGAAGGTAGTAAAGAAGAAACAGCTTCGCTGGGAATGACATCTGTCGCCACAAGCTCGCTGTTGGGGATCCGCGGAGCAGGATTCGATCCCGGACAGCCCTCTCCTTGAAACCGAAGGGTTTAACCAGGCTAACCAAATTACCCTTCGTGTGTCGTTTGTCTTTCCTTCCGCAGGGACTGATGCTGGGCGCGAATGGCGTACCGAGCGCCCGAAGGGTCTCCGTCATCCGAAGGCTCAGGGCTTCGGGCGAAGCTCGGAGGGGCGCCTCGCGCATGTCCGAAGATCCGCGGGACCCGATGCGGGGCGCGAAGGGCAGATTCATCGTCCGAAGGGTCGCTGCCACGCAAGGCTATGGACTTCGGACGAGGCTCGGCTGGGTGCCTCGTGTACAACTGAAGACCCATGGGTGGGCCCGGAGCGGCACGGAGGACAAGTACGTCAGCAACTAGGGTTTCTGGTGTACCCTCGACGGGAAGATGGCAAAAGTCTATTGTGCCCTCCGGACATTTTTGTACCGAATATCCTGTACATTATTCTCCGTGATCAGGGGTAGTTTAGGCATTGATTTGTAATCCCTGATCACGATATAAATACCCCCTCCCGTGTACTGGAGAGGGGGGTCGACTCCTTGCTATGTAACATGATTGTGAATGCAATGGCCTAGGCTTCGTGTTGCGCAGATTCTCTTCGAAGCACGCGAAGCCGTTTCCTTTTCTCTCACGCTTTCTCTCCGTGCTTCACCAGGTGCTGGGTTTTCTTCACGAAGAATCCCAACATTTGGCGCCCACCGTGGTTCTAGCACGAAGAACAAGCCCTAATGCCACCTAAAAAGGCGAGGGTCGCGCAAGGGGCTTCGGAAGAAGACCCAACGCCACCCCCGCAGCCACAGCTACCCGCCGGGCCAACAACAAGATCAAACGCGGCGAGGACATCCTAAGGAGAAACCCCGCTCCGCATTGGGGAAACCCAAGCCAACACCAACACCAATGCCCCTTGCGGCGAAGACAACCGCACAAGAGAGGCAGCCAACAAGCAAATCATCCCTGCGGAAGAACCCACCTTCGCACAAGACACTGACACCGATACGGACGAAGATTGGGAGCAGTTCGACAACACAAGGGTCAATTTTGATAACCCGGAGACCAGTAATGCCCAACAAGAGCGAGCAAGATGCGAAGACCAAGAGCAAGAGTACAGATCCCTCCTTAAGTTGCAGAAACAGTTGAAGAGGCTCCGAGAAATACGAAGCGCTCGCCTCGAACAGGTCAACCAACATTCGAAAACAAGACTCCAAAGCAGAATTGAAGAAGCGAAGGCCTCAATCGTTCAGCTGGAAGAAGAATTGCGGGAAATGCAAGAGCAAAATACTGAACAGCAAGACCAAGTGTTTAGAAAGGTAGCAAGACCAAGCTATAACACCACAAGACCCGAAGGGATAATCAGCAAATTTGACAAAAGCTCACCATTGTCCGAAGGCATTCAACTCACGCGATGGCCCACCTCGTCCTGAGATACAATGGCCGTTTCGACCCAAGACAATTTCTCATGAGCTACGAAGCTGCAATCTCCTCCGCCGGCGGAAACGACATCGTTCTAGCCAAAAAGCTCATCACTGCACTCGAGGGCCCGGCGTTGGATTGGTACTCAACCCTTCGCCCAAGCACAATATACTCATGGGAAAATCTAAGGGACAAGTTGACTCAAAACTTTCAAGGTTTCCTGCGCAAAACCGTCTCAGCTCAAGAGCTACGGGCTTGCGTACAAGGAGAGCGGGAGCCCCTTCAAGATTATTTCCGAAGATTCGTAGAACTATGATCTCAGGCCCCAGAAGTGGAAGATAGCTCAGCAATTGATGCAGCAATCGCGGGGCTTCGGGCCGGACCTTGTTCAACGCATTTGACAATGAACACTCCAGCGACTATCAAAGACCTATACACAGAGCTAGCAAAGTACAGCAAAGCTGATTCTGACTATCGAAGACGAAAAGCAACTGAAAACAGCCAAAAGCAAGCGGCAAAGTCAAACAACCAACGAAGCCAACCAGACTGGAACACCTCGAGAAGGCGAAACAAAGACGAACAACAAGCCCAATACATCAACCAGATTGACAGCCCGAAGACGGAAACACCTCCGGAGTCTAACAGTTACAGAGGAGGAAGAAACGGAAGAGGAAGAGGACGAGGCAAAGGAAGAAACCAAGAACCTCGCAAACCATATTGCATTTTCCACGGACCCGACCAAGGGCACACCTCAAAAGAGTGCCCCGAAACCAAAACAGTCCTGGAAAGAATGAAAACAAAGGAACAACCCGCTCCTCCACCGCGAGTTGTCAACAATACTTCCGGAAACCATAATTGGCAACCATCTCCACAATATAATCCTGCATACCCGCAAATCACTCCAGTTTACCATCAACACTATCAAGGCACAATGCCTCACCCCTCGAGTTTCCACCCAAACAACTTCTCGCCAACACCTCAAGTAAACCACATCCCGAAGATGCTACCATCACCTTCGCACAATTATACAACACGAGAAGAGCTACCACCACCACCACCCATCACAAGAATTCCACCGAAGACCGAGTCAATCCATCAAACTCCTGCAGATCCACTGCCATCCTTCGGCACCATATTACCAATCACTGGAGGATCTTCGACGGACTTCAAGTCGAAGAGACAACGAAGAGATTATTTCAGAGCAGTAAACACAATTTTTAACGCAGCTCCAGTCAGAAAGACGAAATGGTCTCATGTGCCAATCACTTTTACCGAAGAAGACCTATCACATTGCGAACTCAAGAAGCACCCGCACAATGACGCCATAGTCATCAAAACAAACATCTACGGATGGGATGTCACCAAGATATTGGTTGACAATGGGGCTTCTTCGGACATCCTCTTTGCCAGTACCTTCGACCAGCTAAAACTGGACAGGAAACTCCTTGGACCTATGGACACACCTTTGTACGGCTTCGGGGGAAAAAGGATCAACCCGCTGGGAAAAATCTCTCTGCCCGTGTCTTTCGGAGATACGTCAAACCCCAGAACCGAACATATAACCTTCGATGTGGTGGAAATGAACTACCCATACAACGCCATCTTCGGCAGAGGCGTCATCAACACCTTCGATATTATCATCAGGAATTCATTCTTGGTCATGAAAATGCCCTCGCCGAAGGGAGTCATTACAGTCTTCGGGGACCAGCAAGAAGCCAGGAATATCGAGAAGGGAATAACCCCAGGGCAAAATAATGTGTATGTCGTAAGCGAAGATCCAGACAAAAAAGAAAGGCACAAGCACTTAGTGACAGAAAAGTTGCTGGACAAAGAAGAACCTCGTATCACCCACAAGGACGGAACAAGAAGAGTACTGCTTGACAACCTCATCCTAGATCAAGCAGTGATAATAAGCGATCTACTCCCGAAGAACGAAGAAGAAGAACTCATAGAGCTACTCCGCAAAAACAAAGACGTCTTCGCATGGTCATCAAAAGACCTCCAAGGTGTAAGCAGACAAACAATTGAGCATAAGCTGGACATTGATCCAAAGATCAAACCGAAGAAGCAAAAGCTAAGGAAAATGTCAGACGACAGAGTCGCAGCTGTAAAAGCCGAAGTACAAAGGCTCCTCGATGCTGGGGTCATCAGAGAAGTCAAGTACCCCACCTGGCTAGCAAATACAGTCCCAGTGAAGAAGAAGAACGGAAAATGGAGAATGTGCGTAGATTTCACCGATTTAAACAAGGCATGCCCAAAAGATGATTTCCCTCTGCCTCGCATCGACAAGATAGTAGACGCCGCAGCGAAGCTGAGTTGCTTTCCCTGCTGGACTGTTTCTCCAGGCTATCATCAAATCTTCATGAGAAAAGAAGACGAAGAGAAAACAAGTTTCATCACCCCCTTCGGAACCTTTTGTTTCGTGAGAATGCCCGAAGGGTTGAAAAACGCAGGGCCAACATTCTGTAGAATGACTACCGAAGTATTGCAAGAGATGGAAGGAACAATAGTACTCGTATATGTCGACGACATCGTCGTAAAAAGCGATAAGCGAAGTGATCATATATCTCACCTGGCTCAGACCTTCGCCAAGTTCAGACAAGCAAACCTCAAGCTTAACCCAGAAAAATGTGTCTTCGGAGTTTCCAAGGGCAAAGTTCTCGGCTGCCTAGTATCCATCAAGGGTATAGAGGCCAACCCCGACAAGATAGAAGCCATCCTCAACATGAAAGAGCCCACTTCCATCAAAGATGTACAAAAGCTGACCGGAAGAATTGCAGCGCTCAACAGGTTCATTTCAAGATCAGCCGAAAGGAGCCTCCCTTTCTTTCAAGTGTTAAAAGGCTCCGGAAGATTCGAATGGGGAGAAACTCAAAGAAAAGCCTTCGCTGACCTGAAGAAGTATCTCAAAGAAATGACAGCCTTCGCCAGCCCGAAGGCAAAAGAAACACTGTACTTGTATGTCGCTGCATCCCACAGAGCAGTTAGCGCGGCCCTGGTCCAATCACAAGCAAAGACAAACAACAAGGGAATCGAAGTAAAGATTCAAGTCCTAGTTTATTATGTCTCCGAAGCCCTTTTCGGCTCAAAATTGTTCTATTCAGAGCTAGAAAAGATCGCCTATGCAGTAGTAATGGCTTCAAGAAAGCTGAGGCACTATTTCGAAGCTCATACAATAAAAGTGCTCACCAATCAGCCTCTGTCAGATATGTTTGGCAATAGAGAGGCATCGGGAAGAATCTCCAAATGGGCAGCGGAACTATCTGAACATGTTGTCGACTTCGAAAGAAGAAGCGCCATCAACGGACAAGTGCTCGCCGATTTCATCGCAGACTGGACTGAGCCTAGCTCCTACACCGAGGGCCCAGTCTTCGAGCAACCCTGGCAAATCAGATGTGACGGAGCATGGGGTCACTTAGGGGCTGGGGCTTCGGCAATCCTCACCTCTCCTTCGGGCATCAAATTGAGATATGCAGTCAGACTTGAATTCAGCAAAGAAACTGACAAGTGCACAAACAACATCGCAGAATACGAAGCAGTATTGCTAGCACTGAGAAAGCTAAGAGCTTTGGGCGTCCTCAACTTCGTCATCCACACCGACTCCAAAGTCATCCAGAGCCACATTGACAAAACCTTCACGGCCCGAGACCCAGAGCTGATCAAGTACCTGGACTTAATTCGAAGCACCGAGAAGCATTTCAGAGGCTACTCTTGCGTCCATCTTGAACGAAGCGATAATCATGAAGCAGATGCCTTAGCAAGAGCAGCTTCAAGAAAAGAACCCCTGCCGCCAGACGTTTTCTTCGAGACATTAACATCACCATCGATAAAACGCCTGAGAAGGAAATCAAGCTCGTAAACATCATACAAAGCGAAGACTGGAGATCACCTATAATGGCTTACCTTTGGAATTACTACGAACCTCTTGATGAAACCGAAGAAAAGAGAATGAAAGCAAGAGCAAGAAACTATGTTAAACTCAATGATCAGCTATACAGATCCAGCATCAGCAAACCCCTGCTAAAGTGCATCAGCCGCGAAGAAGGGATTCAAGTGCTCCGCGATATTCATGAAGGAATCTGCGGAGCCCACGCCGGAACAAAATCAATCTGCGCCAAAGCCCTTCGCCAAGGATTCTTTTGGCCCACCGCCTTCACAGATGCCCAGGACATAGTCAGAAAATGCGAAGCCTGTCAAAAGTTTGCAAACAAACTCTCCGGCATTTCCCAGCCAACACAAGTAATCCAACCATCATGGCCCCTCCAGAGATGGGGTATCGACATCGTCGGGCCACTACCCGCTGCACAAGGGAACTACACCTTCGCGGTAGTCGCTCTGGAATATTTCACAAAATGGATCGAAGCAAAACCAATCGTCAACATCACAGCGCCAACCATACGCAAATTCTTTTGGCAAAACATAGTGTGCCGCTTTGGGGTACCTCAAGAGATAACAGTTGACAATGGCAAGCAGTTCGACAACTACGAGTTCAAAGAATATTGCCGAAGCATCGGAACAACCGCACACTTCGCCTCTGCGTATCACCCGGAGTCAAATGGAGCTGTTGAAAATGCGAACAAGCAAATCTTCACAGGAGTCAAAAAATGCCTTCTCAATCAGAAAAAAGGAAAATGGGCAGATGAGCTGCCGAAGATAATCTGGTCCCATAACACCTCAGAATCAAGGGCAACAAAATTTTCCCCTTTCAAGCTACTCTTCGGAGACGAAGCCATGACACCTGAAGAGATCAAATACAAAGGCCCAAGAGCCGAAGCACATGAGATAAACCCCGAAGATATAGCAATATCGAAAGACATGATGGAAATGGACAGAATCAGTGCCGTCCAAAATTTAGAAAGCTATCAAACCGAAACAAAAAAATGGAGAGACCGCAAAGTGGTTAACAAATCCTTCTCACCAGGAGATCTAGTACTCCTCCGGAGCCCAAAACAGAGGGCAAGGGAAAACTAGAGCCAAAATGGCAAGGACCTTACATCATCACCAAGAGCAACAGGCCCAGAGCCTATCATCTCAGTGACGAGGATGGAAACGAACTCCCGCATCCATGGAATGCGGACAACCTCAAGAGATACTTTGCATAGCAAATGTACCAGGGCTTCGCAGCAATATAAGCGAAGTCCTTCTTCTACTTTTCGCCGTAGCCTAGATTAAATTCTGCAACTAAGGGCTCATACTCTTTTCCTCACAGGGGAACCCCATCCAGGGGGTGAGGTTTTTAACGAGGTGAGACCCAATGTAATCCCTGCAAATTAACGCAGCTCCTTTCCCCTATCTGTTTCTCAAGCATAAAACTTCGATGCAAACTCCATCGAGAGTTTGCCACATCTCAAGGGCAAAAACGCCCGAAGCGTAAACCTACGCTACTACGAAGAAACGCGTATCTCTCCGGCTTATCAGGGTAAAGAAATCCTGAGTCATTCCTCAAGCAGGAAAAATTATAATCGCCCAGTAAAGCGACAACATTCTTCGAGAAGAATGAAATGCCCAAGTGGCAAAAAATCTCCAACACGCAGTAGTGCGCCCATCATATACGAAGAATCTAGCTCATCACAAATAGCAGCCTACGATTAAAGCTAGCACAGTTCCACCACTACCGACTATACCCACAGTAAGATCCACTTGACTCTTCGGCACCGCGAAGAGCAACAACAACCCCTATATAAACCACAACTCAAACAAATTAACAAAGCACACCGGCAGCATCACAAAATGAGCGACGAAGGCGCAACCAGAAAGAACATAGAAAAATACCTGCAAGCAATGAAGAACCTGAGGGTTTCTGAGAGCTCTTCGCAGCGAAACCAAAGCCAAAACCAGCACCCGCAAAACCAAAACTTAGAGCAAAGGCTAGAGATTCAACAATACCAACAAGACCCGGAGCCGCTGGAGGTCGCGCCGCCAAACGAAGAAGCATTACCAGAATTCATCAACATCTCTTCAGGCGAAGAAGAACAAGGCCGCCCAAGAAAGAGCTACCTACCCAACAATCGGCAGCCTTGGGAACCAGTAAACGCCGGAGTCGCAAGCAGGACCAGGAGCCGCACACGCAGAGACGAAGCGTAGCAAAGCCGAACCACCGAAGCGAAAAGCTTCGCAATTAGCAACCTCGCCCCTTTTTGCTTCGGGGGGGGGGGGGGGAAGTTTTTCCCGAAGGCTCACAGCAAATACAGGAATTGCATCATTGTTAACAATAAAGAAACAAAACAACCAATACTTAGTCAAGCCTAAAGTTCGAAAACGACAACAGAAATTCAGAGCTCAAGAAACATCCCAGGTAGCCCATCACCACGGCTATCGTCGTACACCCACGGAACGTCATAAATCTCTTCAGACTCCGTAGCCTCGGCCTTCGGGACGACCGGCGGAGGCCCGCGAAGCATCTGGCGCCTACCCCTCTGAAACAACTGAGTCACTTTGGCCCGAGCGCCAAAGTACTCATTGAAAACGAAACCCCAGAAGCGACCAAGATCGTCATTGCCAACAATCTTCGTAACCAAACGATAGGCAGCGCGCGTAGCACAAATCCTACCGTTTTGATAGCATAAAGGTTCAACAACAGCCCCCTCTTCGGAGACCTGCACACAGTATTACGCCTCTGAATTACAGACCATTAAAGTTACAAAACAAAAGAAAAATCCAGTAGCCCCGAGGATCTAAGCATCTTCGCTTGCGGCAACCTTCGCGGCAGGCTCCGACGGGGTAGCAGAGCGAGGAGCAGCGGAGGAAGCTTCGGCAACGACAGCGCTCTTGGCCTTCTTCGCTTTCCCCTGCTCATCGGCCGAAGAAGGATTCGAAGATGAAGTAGGACCTCCAGCCTCTTTCCTCTTCTTCTCCTTAGCCTCTAAAAGGTCAATGGTTCCTCAAAAAAAAAAAAAAAAAAAAAAAAAAAAAAAAAATCAAAACGTCCGAAGCCCTTACCTCATGCGCGCGAGAAACGGCGCTAGCACAGGCGGCCGCGGAACCGTGCTTGCTCCAGTAAAACCTCCAAAAGCGCTTCGCAACAACACTAACGCCTTTTTCCGAGGTGTTAGGATCAGCACCCTCTATGGCTTCGAAAGGGAAAGTGGAGTAACCAAGTTCATGGAAGTCGCCAACCTTCTTCTTTGCCAAGATGTCCAGAAGCGCATAGAGACAGGTCTTCGCCCCATGATCACACATGTTGATCACCAAGCTGGGCACAGACTGGAGCTCTTTCTCGACCCAAGTCAAAAAAGAGTCGAGGTTCAGCTCATCTCCGGCGGGAAGAGGGCGAGGCTGGCGGCCGTAGCGAGCAAGAAGCTCCGAATAAGACCGAAACAAGGCCGAAGCCCTCGACCTTAGCCGTTCGGTTTCCGCTCTCAAAGTCTCCTCCAGAGCGGCCTTTCTATCCTCCACTTTCTCCAACGCTGCAGCGTGTTTCCTTTCGGAATCCTTCTTATAGGTGGCGAAGGAGTCAGTTTTATCCTGGAGATCCTTCTTCAAGCGCGCAATCTCTTCTTTGAAGCTGGCTTCCTTCGCCTCCCAGCAACTTTTCTCCTCGCGAAGCGCGACGAGTTCTGGGGGGACACCCCCGAAGCCCACCTCAGTCTCCAACTTCTTCCGAAGTACCTGAGACGCCTGCGTGATCTGACGAAGAAGCGAAGTTTTAACAAAGACCAACAGGTCAACAAAACAAACGAAGAGAAATCCTTCAATCCAATTACCATTTGGCCTTACCGGAGCAGTAAATCGGCGAGGTTAGGTGCGGAGTTTGCCTCCAGCGTGGCCCGAAGCTCTACGCAAGACAATTTCGACGTGAGAACAAAAAACATATATAAAAGAATAACGCGAAGAAAACTAAAGCCATAAGTCTAAAGACCTTCGGGATTGTACTCCCTTAAGCCACTCATCACCGCCAGCGAAACATCGAGAGAGTTATCATCCTTCGTAGTCCCATACGAGCTCCCCGCGTCGGAGCTCGAGTCAGAGTCACCGCCCGAAGACGACGACCCATCAGAGCTCTCGGAAGCACTGGAGCTTCCGGTGTCCTCAGACCGTCCTATGCCGGTCGAGCCCAATACATCATCTCCAACCATGTCCCCGGCGCTCCGGCCCAGCTCCATGCCCTGCATCTCCTCAACATCTACCCGAAGACTGCTGGCGCCATCCAGCAACTCTTCTGTATCTGACAGCTCAATCACGGGAACCCCGTCCCGGCCTTCGGAAAGCGCCTCCAAGCCAGGAGAAACAGACGCATTCCCAGAACCAACCAACCCGGCACCACCAGCCACTGACTCATCCTCACCGCGAGAACCTGAGGCAAATTCAGTCTGCCCCGAAGCCAAGCGGGAACTCGACCCGCCTCGAGCTGCATCCGAGATTCCGGAGCTTTTCGAACCTCGAGACACGACCCTCTTGCGCTTCCGGCGCTCGGCCTGCACGGTGCTCGTCGTAGCGACAGCGCTAGTCTTCTGCGGACGCGAAGCCGCTCGAGCCCGACCTCGTCCAGCACCTGAACCCGAAGACCCAGCGCCGCCGGCGGGAGCTTCGGTTTTCTTTTCCCAGCCCCTCATCTTGATATAGCAAGTCGTCGTAATCTCGGGCGTCTCCCCTTTCTTGAGCCGTTTTCTGCCTAACGGCACGGCGTGATTACCATAGCTGATCTTCAGCGAATCGAAGATCCGATTGATACGGCGCTTCGGGATAAGACCGTTTTCCACGTCATACTCTTCGGCAGCACTGAACGGGTCGCAGAGCAGATTAGCGCACTCCTCGACCATCTCAACAAACTGCAATGGCCGAAGACCTTCAGGCCTTTTAAGCCCATTGAACTTCAGGCGGCGGTAAGTGACCTTGCGCTCCTCGAGCTTAATTTTCTCGTTGCCATCCGGCTTCCAGCCACCCTCCACAGGCCAAATACCAGCAGCAATAAACTCCTCTACAACGGTACGGCCGCTGATGATCTTGCATGCTTTCTTGAAAGCATCGCAACAAGGCTGGAAGGTCTTGCCGCGGCCAGTGAAAGCAGGAGAGAAAATGGGCTCCGCTGGAACCAGCAAACTGGCTAGCGAGTAGCACAAAGACCCATCATCATTCTCCCCTTCGGGTACCTCAGCGTAGAACCAGTAGTCCACCCAATCATTATCCCAGCGATTCCTCGAAGCGGTAACCAAAGCAACCTTCTCAAGCTTCGACTTCTTACTGAAGCTTCGCGGCTGGAAAGTGCAGACCCCATACTGAAGAAGAAGGACATCGTTGTCATAGTACACTTTCTTGTTCTGCAAGTGACAACTGAAGAAGCGCAAAAAGGCTTCGTAGTTGACCTTCGCATTGAATGTTCTTACTGCCCAGATGAATTTCGACAGTTGCACGAAGGCATTTGGCGTCAAGTGATGTATCTGAATGCCATACGCTGTAAGCACCCGCTGGAGGATGAATAGGGCAGGAAGCCGAAGCCCGGCCTCGAAATAATCCCGAAACACAACCGCCTCATTAGGCTTGGGCTGCGGAATTTCCTCGTCGCCTGGATGGCGGGCCCTTCCAGCTTCGAAGTACCCCCTTTCAACATACATGGCGAGCTCAGCTTCGTTAACCCGAGAGCGGTTCCAATGATAAGTCTTGTCAATAACTGCAGGTGTCCGAATTCGAGCGTCAGTAACCTTCGAAGAATGATCGAAACCAGAAGTACCCTGCCCCTCTGCAGCCGAAGATCCAGCGTCAACGCCGGCCTTAAAGCGTTTTCTCCCGAAGTCCCCAGCATAAGCGCTCTCGATATAAATCTCATAATCCCTATTAGCATCAAAATCCTTACCTTTAACCGGAGCCGAAGCCTCCGCGTCGTCTGCCGAGGGTTTTTCAACCGGAACGTCTTCCGGAGCTTTTTGGCCTCCGGACCCGCCTCCAACGGCAGCTTCCGGGACTTCGGGCTCGCGCCTACCGGAGACATCCTCCGGACCACGAGCACCAGTTTCGCCTTGGGGCAAGGAGTCCAGCAACTCCTCTGAACCGTCACCATCAAGGGACATAGCCCCCTCCTGGCTGAAAGCTGCCTCTTCGCCTGACATCGCCGGTTCCTCGTCGACGAGATCAACAGTCTGCTTCGTTGCAGCCATCAAAAGAGCCTAAAGCTGCACGAAGACAAAGCTTACAGTGAGAATCATCGTGCACCCATCCGAAATCCTGAAGAGCGACCAACTACAAACCTTAAGACGATCACAAAGACTAAAAGGGAGAAGTGATGAAAATCGAAACCGCGAAAACAACAGCGAAAACCCGAAGATCACAAAGGAAGTGAGGTGAGCGCGGAAAATGACCGGCCCCCTCCCCTCCTTATATAGGGGGGTAAAAACCGGGCAGTTAATGCACCCTCGAAAACCGCGAGTGCGGATAAGATCAACATTTTCACCGCGTTCGCGACCTTCGGACAACACAAAATCATCTTCGCACTCTACAGCCAGCATCAACCCCAATGAGCGAGGGAAGTTTTTCCGGGATCGGCTCCGGCCGCATCCGATTGTTCTTCGAGGGTTTGGCTCATCGGCGTTGAACCTCGCCCACGAGGGGCTACTGTTGGGGATCCGCGGAGCAGGATTCGATCCCGGACAGCCTCTCCTCGAAACCGAAGGGTTTAACCAGGCTAACCAAATTACCCTTCGTGTGTCGTTTGTCTTTCCTTCCGCAGGGACTGATGCTGGGCGCGAAGGGCGTACCGAGCGCCCGAAGGGTCTCCGTCATCCGAAGGCTCAGGGCTTCGGGCGAAGCTCGGAGGGGCGCCTCGCGCATGTCCGAAGATCCGTGGGACCCGATGCGGGGCGCGAAGGGCAGATTCATCGTCCGAAGGGTCGCTGCCACGCGAAGGCTATGGACTTCGGACGAGGCTCGGCTGGGTGCCTCGTGTACAACCGAAGACCCATGGGTGGGCCCGGAGCGGCACGGAGGACAAGTACGTCAGCAACTAGGGTTTCTGGTGTACCCTCGACGGGAAGATGGCAAAAGTCTATTGTGCCCTCCGGACATTTTTGTACCGAATATCCTGTACATTATTCTCCGTGATCAGGGGTAGTTTAGGCATTGATTTGTAATCCCTGATCACGATATAAATACCCCCTCCCGTGCACTGGAGAGGGGGGTCGACTCCTTGCTATGTAACATGATTGTGAAAGCAATGGCCTAGGCTTCGTGTTGCGCAGATTCTCTTCGAAGCACGCGAAGCCGTTTCCTTTTCTCTCACGCTTTCTCTCCGTGCTTCACCCGGTGCTGGGTTTTCTTCACGAAGAATCCCAACACTCGCCAAATTTGCGTTTGCCAAGAAGACTACTAAACGAAGCCTTTTTCGGCAAAGCAGAGCTGCTTTTCACTCCAGAGCAAGAAGTCAAAGAACCTACGAAGGGGTTTTGACAAGCGTTCTCAGAATCAACAACCTTTCCAGTTTGAGCATCAATTGATAAACCGAAATCGGCAAGCGAGAAGCTACATAAATCCGTCGAAGGCATAACAGAAGAAGCATCTTGACAAATAACGGGATCTTCAGCCAAAGGGGCAGAACCCGGAGCAATAGCAGGCGAAGGCTCTTCAAAGATCGTGGAATACGAAGGAGTCAAAAGACAACCTCTGGCAGGAGATGGAATCTCAGCATCCCTCGGAGCAGAATGAATTTCCGGAGTCTCAATATGGGTTGTAGAAGAGCCCATTTCAATAGTCGAAGCTGGCGAAACACTGAAATAAGGAGGACCACTCACAACTGGCTCCAGAAAAGCTTCGTCGTCAGAATGAGAGTCTTCGGGATAAGGATACTCAGACTGAAGGGTATCGAAACCCAGATAAACCCTGTTTATTCTACGACCAATCCCCCTTCGGGATCGCTCAACCCATTCTTTCTGAGAGAACTTTCCAAGAAAAGAGGTGACTCGATCTTGGGCTGACCAGAGAGTAAAACCTGCGAAGAATGAAACAAAGTTAACAAAGAGAAGCAAAAACAAAAAAAAAGAGAGAGAAGAGAATTAGAAAGAAGAGACAAGTAAGCGAAGGCTACAAGAGAAAAAAGAGGCCATACGAGGTCCTGGATTTGAAGAGAAAGACGACACTTTTAAGCCAAGTACATTTTTTGGTAAGAAACGAGAAGGCCGCCAACCATCTCGAGAAAGCGGGCGAACGTCGGCAGCGAAGCATTCCTCTAAAATCTCCCGAAGGGTCATCTTTCCGCTAACCCTCAAGAAAGCCTCAAGAGACCGAGAAACACCAAGATTCATAAAAGGCTCGAAGTTGTTAATAATACGAATATCAACAGCTTTCCCAGCATTGAACTCGAAGGGCGAAACGCGATAGTAAAACCAATCCTTTACCCATTCGCGAAAAGGCGGTGGCTCAAAGCTGGGAAGTGGAGTCACGAACCCCTCCCTAGCCACAAAGTCAACAGCACCGAAACAAGGACTAACCTGACGTTGGTGGTCATAAACAGGAGTATGACGAGCTTGATACACTCGGTAGAAGGCATGTGAATGTGGATTGACACCTTCTCTCATACAAGCCCAGGCAAAAGCAGAAATAGTTGCAACAGCAACTGGAGTAAGATGGTGAAGTTGCAGATGGTACAAAGAGAGAACACGAGAAAAAAAGCGCGAAGGTGGGAAGGACAAACCGGCATCTAAGAAAGATGAAAATACTACGACTTCGTCAGGTTTTGGGTTCAGGAAGTTATCAGGCTTCTGCTTCGGACCAAAGAAGGGAAGTCGATAGAAAGCAATGTCAAGAAGCCCAGATTCGGAATAGTGTTTCAAGTTACCCTTGTCACGAGAGGTATGAATAAACCTCGTGAAGGAGTAATTCGCTCGAAGGGAGTTGAAACCCCTAGGCAAAGCCACAGATTTCCGCCGAGCCATCGGAATATAAAGACAAGTACCTTCAAAAGACGCGACGTCAGCAAAGAAGGCTCAGCAGTAAAAACGAGAGATGAATAATGAACGTGAAAGCGACTCGTATTTAAAGACCAAGGGAGGACCATGGACGAAGAAGTAAAAACAAACGAAACAAGGACATAACCGCAAAAATTATAATGAGTAAAATAATCCAGCGAAGAAGACAAATAACGTCGCAGCCAAAACTAACTGTCTCAAGGAATACCTTCGCTATTTCTTTTAACAGTTGTGGGCTAATGTTGGGAAAATAGCTGCGACTACAAACAGCGAAGGACCAGGCGACATCAGAAGGGTAAAGCCTAATAGCAGATGAAGCAAGAGCCCAACGCAAAGATAACGAGAGCAGTGCCGAAGGCTCCATGACGAGAGCGAAGGGCATATGACCCCTCGCGAAGGTCACCAAGGAGGCAACGAAGGCAAAGCTGAGCCCACTATGAAAGAGTGTAACAGAATTGCCTAATGGCATAGTTGTAATTATAGTCTTCCCTACCCCTATAAATATGGAGGGAAGACCCCCTGTAATGACATCTGTTTTTCGGGCCTCGAGCCAAAGACACATCATTTACTCTGTCCACTTTTCTTTGTCGTCCCTCAACCCCTTCGCCCAGCACCGCGGACGATTGAGGGCTTCGGAACAACGCATAACGTAAGACCCGAGGAACAGCCTGGGCAGTTGAAAAGGCTTCGCCAGGAGCAATCCGAGCGCCGGAGACGCCAGGTGGGCTTCGCAAGGACGTAACCATCATACATTCTACGTTTGAGGGCATCGCCGAGTCGGACAAGACCTTCGATCCCCCAACAAGCACATTCAATGGTCAATATCAAACCATGCACCAAGCCGCCCTCCACTTCTCCTTCCTTGACGTCCTCTTCCTCTTGCTTGCTGTCCTCCTCTTTCTTGCTGTCCTCTTCCCCCTCCCTCTTCCCCTTCCCCTTGTTGTAGGTGGTCTTCCTCCTCCCAAGTCAATGTCATCCATAGCACCACTTGCACTTGAAAATAGACAAAAGGTGTACCGAGATCAATGCAGTTAATTATGTCTCTCCTAGAAGTTGGTTAGCGACTTCCCATTTTGTTCTAGGATTCTTCTTTTTTGTGGGCCATTTGTGGCATGCAGGAAGAGCCCGAGCTGCTGTAGCCGGCTTTGAAAAGGGAATTGATCGTGATTTGGAACCTGTTCTTTACATGACCCCTCTTAACTAAGATTTTCTTATTTATACCTGTTCTACTGTTTTTTTCTTTTCTGGCTCGGTTATTCTATCTAGCCGAGCCATTCATTTTTTTTATATAAAAGAATGATATAAGGGGGGCAGAACAAAGAAAAACATATAAACAAGCAAAGTAGTAAAAAAATGAGAAACAAATCTACAATGACTCACTTTGTTGTGTCATCATATATGCTCTCATCATCAACTCCTATTGGCTTCTCATCATCACTATTTTCTTTGTGGCTGTTTTGGATGTGTTCCTTTCTTTTGTGGGTGTCGGCGAATATAGCCGCTCTCGCTAGGCCTTTTTTGTAGCATCCCGCCTCAAATAATGAGGGGTTAGCTTAACAAGATCGAGATTGGGTGACACTTGATGACGCAAGAGTCCAAAAGTACACACACATAAGCATAAATAAAATAGAGTGTAGAAAATTTTTCACATTCTACAACTTTGATTCAAATTTGATTACATAAAAGAGTTTGAAAAGCGTAGCGGAAGCGATATCCAACTCGACATATTTATCCTATGATGAAGCACATTGAGCCCGTAAACATGCTTTATTCTCCTCAGGCAAAAGATCACCTGCAACAAAAATTTAAACAACAAACCCTGAGCAACTAATACTCAACAAGACTTATCCATTAAAATGACCTTCTAAGACCGACTCCTAGCATGCAGAGGGCTGACCAAAGGTATACGAATGTTTGCATAAAAGAGCACTAAAAGTTGGTCATTCTTTCAAATTTTAGCCAAATCAAAGGTTCTTCCATAAATGTAAATATTAGCAACCTACACTAAGCAATACATGGTGCAATACAATTAATTGAATTACAATTCAGCAAGTATAAACATCATGGTTCACTTCTTACTACGAGGTGGCGCAGCGAACAAGTGGTACTCAATAACAGCGAGGGATGACGATTCGAATCGATTTACACTTCTTAATCTTCTGTTATCTTGACCTACAATTGATTTCATTGGTATTCATTTTGGCATTTGCCTTTAAACTTGAATATAAGAATCTTTTATGTTATTTTGTATTAAATTCACACAATAAATAGTATTTTGTCATGTAATTTTGTTTTGTCCACATTGCAAAGCTCGAGCACACTCTAATATAGAATACATAAATCTAGAGAACTAAGGTATTTGTTGCCCTCACGTAGATTTGTTCATATTTGTTACTACTCAGCTAATATTGTTGTCGCTCCTGTAGTAACACATGGGCACTCACCTAGTACACCTACAAGGCTTTAGAAAGGGAGAAAATTGCTCTAGAAAAGTGTGTCGATCAACTACTGTCCCCAATAGAACTAGACGGAGCAAAGGGCACAACAAGATAGGGCAAGGGTTGGTGATAACGCCGAAGCATACCAAAGGATACGAAGCCTTACCCATGAACAACGAAGGATGTTGACGCACGAACGAAGGGCGACGTTCATGCACACGAAGGGTGATGATAAGCGGACGGTAGAGAAACGTAATGGAGTTGATTGAAGACCCATATGTAATTAAGATTTCTTCCTTCCTCTATAAATAGGGGTGAGGATCTTTGTAATGGCAACGGTTTTTTAGGCTACGAGCCAGGTTGACATTTATCCAAACTTGATTTCCATGCAATCTCCGCACCCTTCGTCCAGCACCGCTGACACAAGGAGGGCTTCGAGCGCATCTATCACATCAAGAGTCGAGGGCTTCATCATCTCCGCACCCTTCGTCTAGCACCGCGGATAGAAAGATGGCTTTGACCACGTCAAATCCCAAAAGACTTGTGCTGAGGGCTTCGCTTCCCAACAGCAAGTGCAGAGCCCATGTCACAAAACGGTTCTACTTCATGATTACATGTGGTAAAGTACTCTTGTTTATTGATGAACAAAGAAAATACTGATATGATCATTTATCTCTTAAAATTATTGAAATGTTCTGTTGTAGAATGCAAAATTGGATGAAACTTTCATGGGTGAAGAAGATGAACCGGAGGAAGATTATGATGCTGGAGACATCGACTTGTACGATGAAGGCTGTCATAACTTGCCTGGACAAGTGCATGATACAACTCCATCAAGACGTGCAAGTCACATTACAACCACACCAACAAGTAATGACGGTGCTCGTTCTAAACATGATGGTGCTTGCTCTGAACATGATGCTTTAGTAATACTCTTATCACATTTTTATTCTACTTATCCTTTCATAGTTCTGTGATGCATAGATTTCATTCTTGGTAATCACTTGCATCAGCTTGGAAAAGATGTCATATTATATGCCATGATTAGTAGATCTGAGATCAAACTGTGGCGAAAGGAACAATTGTTTCAACTAAGCCGAGCACCATTGTGGCTGGTTAGTGTATTGGAAGGCAGTTTTGTGAAGTTATGGCGACTCATGTGGTAAAAAGAGATGCAATTCTGCCTTGTCCCTATCTTGGTATGGATACAATGGGTGATCCTATCTTGGTATGGATACAATGGGTGATGCTCAGATGATGTCGATTGTGTAGCCATATAGAAAAGTAATAGACTAAACTTAAACTTGTCCTTCATTTGTTTTACTATAGCGGACCCATGTTTGTAATCAGTCTTAATTTTTTATAGTTGAAGATTTGCACTAAGGCAGCGACACCACCGGCTTCAGAATTCTGCTATAGACAAACATTAGATGGAAGTGTTGGCAAAAAAAAAAAAAGTAATGCTGAGTTGATTTGAGACATTATTTAAAATCTGAGTTTAATTTTGAGCCATATCCTCTCAGCTTGCTAGCTTGTCATTTTTTTTTCTTTTCATCTGAAAATTATGTACAGAGCTGCTCCGCCTTTCAGTTTTCATCTTCTACAAAGCTTTTAGCCAAACTGTTACCTACTTCAATATGCTGCGCATAGTATCAGCTATCAAAATAGATGAGCCTGACCTGTACTATTATTGAATCTTTTAAGCTTATATTTTTGTTTGTTTCATGAGAAGTGCTACTACTAGCATTCAATAATTCAGAGAAGGCCCAAATATTATGCTGAATTTTTATGTGATTGTGAACTGGAGGAGACAACAGATTGAGAACTGATTGCTTGTTATTCTTTCTTTCAGGACGCGTTGGGAGTTGATAACTGCGGACACCAATCTGATGACTACAGTCCGTTGTTAGCTGAATTTTTTTTTAACCCCTTTGTGAGTGACTCCGAAAATCATCAGTGGGGGTGATCTTTTTGTGATTTTGTAAATCAGTGATTGACTTTGTATATGCAAGTGTTGCACAAGACAAACACTATAGGGTGCAATATTTTTGTAATAGGATCTTGTATTAGTTACATGATGAATTGTTCTGGGTGGATGACCCCCTAGTTTCATTATGGATTTGTTATCAAACGATGTAACTATTCTTGATAATCAATAAAGTGCGCAAGATGGCATTCCTTAAAAAAAGTCCGTAATGGCGCTTTTAGCGACTGACAGTCAGTTTGTGTTTAGTGAACCGTGATGTAGTGTACAATCTATGACTTAACTGATCCAATGATAGATCTGATACAATATCTGTTTCAAAACAGATTATTGCATTTTTGGAGAAGGATGCGTGTGTGGTTAGGTTGATTTTTTTTCATTCCATTTCTTTTAATATAATATTGTTAATAACCTCGTATTAAATAAATTTCATGGTATGATCATTTTTGTCGGTCTAGAGTGACAAAAATAAGTACATCGAGGTTATTAATAAAATATTAGATTATTAAAATGCTAGAAAACTCGACATGTTTGATACTAGAGGAATTCCCTTATATGGCATCTAAAAAACTTCTAATACCTCATATGTTATCTCAATGACAAGTAAGACAGGTTATCTTAATGGCATCTAAAAAACTTCTAATACCTCATATGAAAAAGTTAAAACGAATGACATACAAAATATTTTTCCTTATACTACCACTGGCCAGACCAAACCAAATCCGAGCAACCAATACAGACCAGACTTCCCTTCAAAAAAAAAAAAATACAGACCAGACCCCCCTCCACCTCCGTCGCACCGGACCCATTCCCCGCACGGGATCCCCCTGCGCCGTGCCGCTCGGCTTCATGATGGATCCCTCCACCTCCGTCGCACCGGGCCCAGGCGCCGGCGCCGGCGCCGCCTCCCCGACCTGCCCCACAGGCGGCGACGGGGGAGCCGCCGCCGCAGTATCCGCGGCGGTCGCCACGGCGTCCCGGCGGTTCCAGCACCTCCTGGACCGCTCGACGCCGCACGTTGGTCGGCGGTGGCTGGGCCTCGCCGTGGTTACGGCCGCGTATGCGCTGCGCGTGTGGATCGCTGGCGGTTACTACATCGTCACCTACGCCCTCGGCATCTACCTCCTCAACCTCCTCATCGCCTTCCTGTCCCCGCAAGTCGACCCCGAGGTCGCTGAGGTCCTCGGTGAGGGGCCGGCGCTCCCCACCCGCGCCACAGACGAGTTTCGCCCCTTTGTCCGCCGCCTCCCCGAGTTCAAGTTCTGGTACGATCTGATTCTTTTGCTTGCGTGGTTTGAGAGCATGGGTATTCTGTAGGGAAAATTTGGGTATGCTTGCGGATCTTCTTCTTTGTAGCATCAGCCGTGAACATATCGCGTGGATCTTTGAGATCCGAGGTATCTCTGGTGTCAATGGGGGCACATAACTTCACTAGTACAACCGCAATTGTCAAACTCTGCTGACCTTGTTGGTTTGCTCAGAGCCTCAAGATGCAATCTGGTCGGGCGTTAGGGAGTTCGTTGGGTCGTGGGGTGTTCAAACTATGGTGCTTCATGGTTCATAAATTATTGTTGTGCATTTTTATGTGGGTTTGTGCATACACGTGTTGGTGAGTGAAACGCTGATCCTTTTTAGCATGAACTCTTGAAATCTGGTAAACTGTGTTGATTCAGATCTCAATACAGTAAGTGGGGGGGGGGGGGGGGGGGGTGCGTGCATATGGTCCCCGTGGACATTGAGACACATATTAATAACTGTATTTGATGTATATATCCACTTGTTAGTTTGGTGAATTATATGTCAACATCATCCATCTCCTGCCAATGGTTGTCAGCAGCGATAGTGGGATGAACATGCCGAAACAA